>JBBDGT010000352.1:0-10000 GCA_037306005.1 Rhinophrynus dorsalis | reverse complement strand
GACTGACCCATTAATATGTCACATACATTAGTACACACTGCTCCTAGGAAGGACAGACCCATTAATATGTCACAGACATTAGTACACACAGGTCCTAGGAAGGACTGACCCATTAATATGTCACAGACATTAATACACACTGGTCCTAGGAAGGACTGACCCATTAATATGTCACAGACATTAGTACACACTGCTCCTAGGAAGGACAGACCCATTAATATGTCACAGACATTAGCACACACTGGTCCTAGGAAGGACTGATCCATTAATATGTCACAGACATTACTACACACTGGTCCTAGGAAGGACTGATCCATTAATATATCACAGACATTAGTTCACACTGGTCCTAGGAAGGACTGACCCATTAATATGTCACAGACATTACTACACACTGGTCCTAGGAAGGACAGACCCATTAATATATCAGAGACATTAGTACGCACTGGTCCTAGGAAGGACCGACCCATTAATATATCACAGACATTAGTACACACTGGTCCTAGGAAGGACAGACCCATTAATATGTCACATACATTAGTACGCACTGGTCCTAGGAAGGACCGACCCATTAATATGTCACATACATTAGTACACACTGGTCCTAGGAAGGACAGACCCATTAATATGTCACAGACATTAGTACACACTGGTCCTAGGAAGGACTGACCCATTAATATGTCACAGACATTAGTACACACTGGTCCTAGGAAGGACTGACCCATTAATATGTCACAGACATTAGTACACACTGGACCTAGGAAGGACAGACCCATTAATATGTCACAGACATTAATACACACTGGTCCTAGGAAGGACAGACCCATTAATATGTCACAGACATTAGTACACACTGGTCCTAGGAAGGACAGCACCATTAATATATCACAGACATTAGTACACACTGGTCCTAGGAAGGACAGACCCATTAATATATCACAGACATTAGTACACACTGGTCCTAGGAAGGACAGACCCATTAACATGTCACAGACATTAGTACGCACTGGTCCTAGGAAGGACAGACCCATTAATATATCACAGACATTAGTACACACTGGTCCTAGGAAGGACAGACTCATTAATATGTCACAGACATTAGTACACACTGGTCCTAGGAAGGACTGACCCATTAATATATCACAGACATTAGTACACACTGGTCCTAGGAAGGACAGACCCATTAATATGTCACAGACATTAGTACACACTGGTCCTAGGAAGGACCGACCCATTAATATGTCACAGACATTAGTACACACTAGTCCTAGGAAGGACCGACCCATTAATATGTCACATACATTAGTACGCACTGGTCCTAGGAAGGACTGACCCATTAATATGTCACATACATTAGTACACACTGGTCCTAGGAAGGACAGACCCATTAATATGTCACAGACATTAGTACACACTGGTCCTAGGAAGGACTGACCCATTAATATGTCACAGACATTAGTACACACTGGTCCTAGGAAGGACAGACCCATTAATATGTCACAGACATTAGTACACACTGGTCCTAGGAAAGACTGACCCATTAATATGTCACAGACATTAGTACACACTGGTCCTAGGAAGGACAGACCCATTAATATATCACAGACATTAGTACACACTGGTCCTAGGAAGGACAGACCCATTAATATGTCACAGACATTAGTACACACTGGTCCTAGGAAGGACAGACCCATTAATATATCACAGACATTAGTACACACTGGTCCTAGGAAGGACAGACCCATTAATATATCACAGACATTAGCACACACTGGTCCTAGGAAGGACAGACCCATTAATATGTCACAGACATTAATACACACTGGTCCTAGGAAGGACAGACCCATTAATATGTCACAGACATTAATACACACTGGTCCAAGGAAGGACAGACACATTAATATGTCACAGACATTAGTACACACTGGTCCTAGGAAGGACTGACCCATTAATATGTCACAGACATTAATACACACTGGTCCTAGGAAGGACAGACCCATTAATATATCACAGACATTAGTACACACTGGTCCTAGGAAGGACTGACCCATTAATATGTCACAGACATTAGTACACACTGGTCCTAGGAAGGACTGACCCATTAATATATCACAGACATTACTACACACTGGTCCTAGGAAGGACAGACCCATTAATATGTCACAGACATTACTACACACTGGTCCTAGGAAGGACAGACCCATTAATATGTCACAGACATTAATACACACTGGTCCTAGGAAGGACAGACCCATTAATATGTCACAGACATTAATACACACTGGTCCAAGGAAGGACAGACACATTAATATGTCACAGACATTAGTACACACTGGTCCTAGGAAGGACTGACCCATTAATATGTCACAGACATTAATACACACTGGTCCTAGGAAGGACTGACCCATTAATATGTCACAGACATTAGTACACACTGGTCCTAGGAAGGACTGACCCATTAATATATCACAGACATTAGTACACACTGGTCTTAGGAAGGACTGACCCATTAATATATCACAGACATTAGCACACACTGGTCCTAGGAAGGACAGACCCATTAATATATCACAGACATTAGTACACACTGGTCCTAGGAAGGACAGACCAATTAATATGTCACAGACATTAGTACACACTGGTCTTAGGAAGGACAGACCCATTAATATATCACAGACATTACTACACACTGGTCTTAGGAAGGACAGACCCATTAATATGTCACAGACATAACTACACACTGGTCCTAGGAAGGACTGACCCATTAATATATCACAGACATTAGTACACACTGGTCCTAGGAAGGACAGACCCATTAATATATCACAGACATTAGCACACACTGGTCCTAGGAAGGACAGACCCATTAATATGTCACAGACATTAGTACACACTGGTCCTAGGAAGTACTGACCCATTAATATGTCACAGACATTAGTACACACTGGTCCTAGGAAGGACAGACCCATTAATATGTCACAGACATTAGTACACACTGGTCCTAGGAAGGACAGACCCATTAATATATCACAGACATTAGCACACACTGGTCCTAGGAAGGACAGACCCATTAATATGTCATAGACATTAGTACACACTAGTCCTAGGAAGGACCGACCCATTAATATATCACATACATTAGTACACACTGGTCCTAGGAAGGGTAGACCCATTAATATGTCACAGACATTACTACACACTGGTCCTAGGAAGGACTGACCCATTAATATATCACAGACATTAGTACACACTGGTCCTAGGAAGGACTGACCCATTAATATGTCACAGACATTAGTACACACTGGTCCTAGGAAGGACAGACCCATTAATATGTCACAGACATTAGTACACACTGGTCCTAGGAAGGACTGACCCATTAATATGTCACAGACATTACTACACACTGGTCCTAGGAAGGACAGACCCATTAATATGTCATAGACATTACTACACACTGGTCCTAGGAAGGACCGACCCATTAATATATCACATACATTAGTACACACTGGTCCTAGGAAGGACAGACCCATTAATATGTCACAGACATTAGTACACACTGGTCCTAGGAAGGACTGACCCATTAATATGTCACAGACATTACTACACACTGGTCCTAGGAAGGACTGACCCATTAATATGTCACAGACATTACTACACACTGGTCCTAGGAAGGACTGACCCATTAATATATCACAGACATTAGTACACACTGGTCCTAGGAAGGACAGACCCATTAATATGTCACAGACATTAGCACACACTGGTCCTAGGAAGGACAGACCCATTAATATGTCACAGACATTAGTACACACTGGTCCTAGGAAGGACTGACCCATTAATATGTCACAGACATTACTACACACTGGTCCTAGGAAGGACTGACCCATTAATATATCACAGACATTAGTACACACTGGTCCTAGGAAGGACTGACCCATTAATATATCACAGACATTAGTACGCACTGGTCCTAGGAAGGACAGACCCATTAATATATCACAGACATTAGTACACACTGGTCCCAGGAAGGACCAACCCATTAATATGTCACAGACATTAGTACACACTGGTCCTAGGAAGGACTGACCCATTAATATGTCACAGACATTAGTACACACTGGTCCTAGGAAGGACAGACCCATTAATATATCACAGACATTAGTACACACTGGTCCTAGGAAGGACCAACCCATTAATATGTCACAGACATTAGTACACACTGGTCCTAGGAAGGACTGACCCATTAATATGTCACAGACATTAGTACACACTGGTCCTAGGAAGGACAGACCCATTAATATGTCACAGACATTAGTACACACTGGTCCTAGGAAGGACAGACCCATTAATATGTCACAGACATTGGTACACACTGGTCCTAGGAAGGACAGACCCATTAATATATCACAGACATTAGTACACACTGGTCCTAGTAAGGACTGACCCATTAATATATCACAGACATTAGTACACACTGGTCCTAGGAAGGACAGACCCATTAATATGTCACAGACATTAGTACACACTGGTCCTAGGAAGGACAGACCAATTAATATGTCACAGACATTAGTACACACTGGTCTTAGGAAGGACAGACCCATTAATATATCACAGACATTACTACACACTGGTCTTAGGAAGGACAGACCCATTAATATGTCACAGACATAACTACACACTGGTCCTAGGAAGGACTGACCCATTAATATATCACAGACATTAGTACACACTGGTCCTAGGAAGGACAGACCCATTAATATATCACAGACATTAGCACACACTGGTCCTAGGAAGGACAGACCCATTAATATGTCACAGACATTAGTACACACTGGTCCTAGGAAGGACTGACCCATTAATATGTCACAGACATTAGTACACACTGGTCCTAGGAAGGACAGACCCATTAATATGTCACAGACATTAGTACACACTGGTCCTAGGAAGGACAGACCCATTAATATATCACAGACATTAGCACACACTGGTCCTAGGAAGGACAGACCCATTAATATGTCATAGACATTAGTACACACTGGTCCTAGGAAGGACCGACCCATTAATATATCACATACATTAGTACACACTGGTCCTAGGAAGGGCAGACCCATTAATATGTCACAGACATTACTACACACTGGTCCTAGGAAGGACTGACCCATTAATATATCACAGACATTAGTACACACTGGTCCTAGGAAGGACTGACCCATTAATATGTCACAGACATTAGTACACACTGGTCCTAGGAAGGACAGACCCATTAATATGTCACAGACATTAGTACACACTGGTCCTAGGAAGGACTGACCCATTAATATGTCACAGACATTACTACACACTGGTCCTAGGAAGGACAGACCCATTAATATGTCATAGACATTACTACACACTGGTCCTAGGAAGGACCGACCCATTAATATATCACATACATTAGTACACACTGGTCCTAGGAAGGACAGACCCATTAATATGTCACAGACATTAGTACACACTGGTCCTAGGAAGGACTGACCCATTAATATGTCACAGACATTACTACACACTGGTCCTAGGAAGGACTGACCCATTAATATGTCACAGACATTAGTACACACTGGTCCTAGGAAGGACTGACCCATTAATATGTCACAGACATTACTACACACTGGTCCTAGGAAGGACTGACCCATTAATATGTCACAGACATTACTACACACTGGTCCTAGGAAGGACTGACCCATTAATATATCACAGACATTAGTACACACTGGTCCTAGGAAGGACAGACCCATTAATATGTCACAGACATTAGCACACACTGGTCCTAGGAATGACAGACCCATTAATATGTCACAGACATTAGTACACACTGGTCCTAGGAAGGACTGACCCATTAATATGTCACAGACATTACTACACACTGGTCCTAGGAAGGACCAACCCATTAATATGTCACAGACATTAGTACACACTGGTCCTAGGAAGGACTGACCCATTAATATGTCACAGACATTAGTACACACTGGTCCTAGGAAGGACAGACCCATTAATATGTCACAGACATTAGTACACACTGGTCCTAGGAAGGACAGGCCCATTAATATGTCACAGACATTAGTACACAATGGTACTAGGACGGACAGAACAATTAATGTGTCACAGAGATTAGTACACACTGGTCATAGGAAGGACTGACCCATTAATATGTCACAGACATTACTACACACTGGTCCTAGGAAGGACTGACCCATTAATATATCACAGACATTAGTACACACTGGTCCTAGGAAGGACTGACCCATTAATATATCACAGACATTAGTACGCACTAGTCCTAGGAAGGACAGACCCATTAATATATCACAGACATTAGTACACACTGGTCCTAGGAAGGACCAACCCATTAATATGTCACAGACATTAGTACACACTGGTCCTAGGAAGGACTGACCCATTAATATGTCACAGACATTAGTACACATTGGTCCTAGGAAGGACAGACCCATTAATATGTCACAGACATTAGTACACACTGGTCCTAGGAAGGACAGACCCATTAATATGTCACAGACATTAGTACACACTGGTCCTAGGAAGGACCGACCCATTAATATGTCACAGACATTAGTACACACTGGTCCTAGGAAGGACAGACCCATTAATATATCACAGACATTAGTACACACTGGTCCTAGTAAGGACTGACCCATTAATATATCACAGACATTAGTACACACTGGTCCTAGGAAGGACAGACCCATTAATATGTCACAGACATTAGTACACACTGGTCCTAGGAAGGACAGACCCATTAATATATCACAGACATTAGTACACACTGGTCCTAGGAAGGACAGACCCATTAATATGTCACAGACATTACTACACACTGGTCCTAGGAAGGACAGACCCATTAATATGTCACAGACATTAGTACACACTGGTCCTAGGAAGGACAGACCCATTAATATATCACATACATTAGCACACACTGGTCCTAGGAAGGACTGACCCATTAATATGTCACAGACATTAGTACACACTGGTCTTAGGAAGGACCGACCCATTAATATGTCACAGACATTACTACACACTGGTCCTAGGAAGGACAGACCCATTAATATATCACAGACATTAGTACACACTGGTCCTAGGAAGGACTGAACCATTAATATGTCACAGACATTACTACACACTGGTCCTAGGAAGGACAGACCCATTAATATATCACAGACATTAGTACACACTGGTCCTAGGAAGAACTGACCCATTAATATGTCACAGACATTAGTACACACTGGTCCTAGGAAGGACTGACCCATTAATATATCACAGACATTAGTACACACTGGTCCTAGGAAGGACTGACCCATTAATATGTCACAGACATTACTACACACTGGTCCTAGGAAGGACTGACCCATTAATATATCACAGACATTAGTACACACTGGTCCTAGGAAGGACTGACCCATTAATATGTCACAGACATTACTACACACTGGTCCTAGGAAGGACAGAACCATTAATATATCACAGACATTAGTACACACTGGTCCTAGGAAGGACTGACCCATTAATATGTCACAGACATTAGTACACACTGGTCCTAGGAAGGACAGACCCATTAATATGTCACAGACATTAGTACACACTGGTCCTAGGAAGGACAGACCCATTAATATGTCACAGACATTAGTACACACTGGTCCTAGGAAGGACAGACCCATTAATATGTCACAGACATTAGTACACACTGGTCCTAGGAAGGACAGACCCATTAATATGTCACAGACATTAGTACACACTGGTCCTAGGAAGGACAGACCCATTAATATGTCACAGACATTAGTACACACTGGTCCTAGGAAGGACAGAACCATTAATGTGTCACAGAGATTAGTACACACTGGTCCTAGGAAGGACAGACCCATTAATATGTCACAGACATTAGTATACACTGGTCCTAGGAAGGACAGACCCATTAATATGTCACAGACATTAGTACACACTGGTCCTAGGAAGGACCGACCCATTAATATGTCACAGACATTAGTACACACTGGTCCTAGGAAGGACAGACCCATTAATATGTCACAGACATTAGTACACACTGGTCCTAGGAAGGACAGACACATTAATATGTCACAGACATTAGTACACACTGGTCCAAGGAAGGACAGACCCATTAATATGTCACAGACATTAGTACACACTGGTCCTAGGAAGGACAGACCCATTAATATGTCACAGACATTAGTACACACTGGTCCTAGGAAGGACTGACCCATTAATATGTCACAGACATTAGTACACACTGGTCCTAGGAAGGACAGACCCATTAATATATCACAGACATTAGTACACACTGGTCCTAGGAAGGACTGACCCATTAATATATCACAGACATTAGTACACACTGGTCCTAGGAAGGACAGACCCATTAATATATCACAGACATTAGTACACACTGGTCCTAGGAAGGACAGACACATTAATATGTCACAGACATTAGTACACACTGGTCCTAGGAAGGACTGACCCATTAATATGTCACAGACATTAGTACACACTGGTCCTAGGAAGGACAGACCCATTAATATATCACAGACATTAGTACACACTGGTCCTAGGAAGGACTGACCCATTAATATATCACAGACATTAGTACACACTGGTCCTAGGAAGGACAGACCCATTAATATATCACAGACATTAGTACACACTGGTCCTAGGAAGGACAGACACATTAATATGTCACAGACATTAGTACACACTGGTCCTAGGAAGGACAGACCCATTAATATATCACAGACATTAGTACACACTGGTCCTAGGAAGGACAGACCCATTAATATGTCACAGACATTAGTACATACTGGTCCTAGGAAGGACAGACCCATTAATATATCACAGACATTACTACACACTGGTCCTAGGAAGCACAGACCCATTAATATATCACAGACATTAGTACACACTGGTCCTAGGAAGGACAGACCCATTAATATGTCACAGACATTAGTACATACTGGTCCTAGGAAGGACAGACCCATTAATATGTCACAGACATTACTACACACTGGTCGTAGGAAGGACAGACCCATTAATATGTCACAGACATTAGTACACACTGGTCCTAGAAAGGACAGACCCATTAATATGTCACAGACATTACTACACACTGGTCCTAGGAAGGACTGACCCATTAATATGTCACAGACATTGGTACACACTGGTCCTAGGAAGGACAGACCCATTAATATGTCACAGACATTAGTACACACTGGTCCTAGGAAGGACAGACCCATTAATATATCACAGACATTGGTACACACTGGTCCTAGTAAGGACTGACCCATTAATATGTCACAGACATTAATACACACTGGTCCTAGGATGGACTGACCCATTAATATGTCACAGACATTAGTACACACTGGTCCTAGGAAGGACAGACCCATTAATATGTCACAGACATTAGTACACACTGGTCCTAGGAAGGACAGACCCATTAATATATCACAGACATTAGTACACACTGGTCCTAGGAAGGACAGACCCATTATTATATCACATACATTAGTACACACTGGTCCTAGGAAGGACTGACCCATTAATATGTCACATACATTACTACACACTGGTCCTAGGAAGGACAGACCATTAATATGTCACAGACATTAGTACACACTGGTCCTAGGAAGGACTGACCCATTAATATGTCACAGACATTACTACACACTGGTCCTAGGAAGGACTGACCCATTAATATGTCACAGACATTAGTACACACTGGTCCTAGGAAGGACAGACCCATTAATATATCACAGACATTAGTACACACTGGTCCTAGGAAGGACAGACCCATTAATATGTCACAGACATTAGTACACACTGGTCCTAGGAAGGACTGATCCATTAATATGTCACAGACATTAGTACACACTGGTCCTAGGAAGGACTGACCCATTAATATGTCACAGACATTACTACACACTGGTCCTAGGAAGGACAA
>JBBDGT010000284.1:0-51012 GCA_037306005.1 Rhinophrynus dorsalis | reverse complement strand
TGCCCCCATCAGCTCCAACGTGCCCCCACCAACTCCACTTTGCCCCCTCAGCTCCAACTTACCCCCATCAGCTCCACTTTGCCCCCCATCCTCTCCAACTTACCCCCATCAGCTCCACTTTGCCCCCCATCCGCTCCAACTTGCCCCCACCAGCTCCACTATGCCCCCAGCAGCTCCAACTTGCCCCCATCCGCTCCAACTTGCCCCCCCATCCGCTCCAACTTGCCCCACCAGCTCCACTTTGCCCCCCCTCAGCTCCACTTGCCCCCCCTCAGCTCCAACTTGCCCCCCCTCAGCTCCACTTTGACCCTCATCAGCTCCACTTTGACCCTCATCAGCTCCACTTTGACCCTCATCAGCTCCAACTTGCCCCCATCATCTCCAACTTGCCCCCACCATCTCCACTATGCCCCCTCAGCTCCAGCTTTCCCCTAACAGCTCCAACTTGCCCCCATCATCTCCACTTTGCCCCACATCTGCTCCAACTTGCCCCCTCAGCTCCACTATGCCCCCTCAGCTCCAACTTGCCCCCCATCACATACCTGTATCTCCCACGCAGTCTTCTCTTCAGTAATGCAGAGCGCGGAGGGAGATCATGACTCCCAGCGCGCTCTGCATTACTAAAGATCCGACCAGATGAGGGAGCGCTGTAGCAACATAGACCTGACTGTGTTGTGGTTCCTGGGGTGGGGTTTGTGTGGGCGCACCTCTTCTCCGCTCCATGCCCCCGCCCCCAGTACGTGTGCGCCCTAGGCCGGCGCCTACCTCGCCTATAGGTGGAGCCGGCCCTGCACACAGTCTGACCTCCTAAAAAGAGGGACAACAGGGTGGGAAAGAGGGACAGAGGGATTTGGCCCTCAAAGAGGGACTGTCCCTCCTAAAGAGGGACACTTGGGATGTATGGTATGTGTCTGCCTGTATGCTGCATATGTCTGTGTTTATCAGTGTGTCTGCATTTCAAACACGTGCGCCCAATGGTCATAACATGTGTGTGTGTGTGTGTATGTGGTGCTGTGTGTGTGAGTGGGGGCATGTCTGTTTGGTGCTGTGTAAGTGGGGCATTGTGTGTGTGTGTGTGTGTGGTGCTGTGTGAGTGGGGCATGTGTGTGTGTTTGTGTGGTGCTGTGTGAGTGGGGCATGTGTGTGTGGTGGTCTGTGTGTGTGAGTGGGGCATGTGTGTTTGTCTGTGGTGTAGGAGCAAGTGGCGGCCATATTTTTTTTTTCTGACTTTGATAGTGGTGGGCGGGCTGCATAGTGGGGGCGGGCCAACTCCCTGCATGATTGAATCACCCAATAGGAGTAGTAACTCCTGCTTTATGCCTCCCCTGGGTGTGTTTTGGCAGGCACAAAGTCTTCTTTTATATATATAGATATATATATATATATATATATATATATATACACTTTTTTATATTAAAACATTACTACACATTTAACTGTTTCCTCTCCGGAGAGGTGTGCAGTGCATTCATACCTGAAATGAAAAATAATTTTATAAAAATTTTAGACATTTTAGAAAAACAATTCATTTTGTATTGATGCTGTAAATAACCAGGTTTGTTGCCTAACTGCATTGTGGACTACAACAGATTCACCTCATAAAGAAGTTGGGCTCGGGGAATGGTGCAAAATCCTAAATCCTGCTTAATGCATTTACAAATCGAACGGAGGCCTAGATTACATTGCAATTGATAAATTGTATCACTCGTTATATCAATTAGATTCCCAGTGAAATAGGAATGTTTGGATTCAACCACTGATAAAGTTATCAACTGCCTGGACTCCAGGTCTGAATTTGATCAAAAAGTTCCATTTATAATGACGTTGCCTATTGACCACGTTTTCTGTTCCAATCCTCATACTATAAATCAGTTTTCTGCGTGAAACTCCTTCATGAGTTAACCCTTTAAGGATCGGGGGGAGTGTGTGCATACCTTCCAAGTATCCCTCTTTAGGAGGGACAGTCTCTCTTTGAGACCCAAATCTCTCTGTCCCTCTTTCCCACCCTGGTGCCCCTGTGTTTAGGAGATCAGACTGTGTGGTGTGTATATAAGTGTATCACCCTGGTGTCCCTGTGTTTAGGAGATCAGACTGTGTGGTGTGTATATAAGTGTATCACCCTGGTGTCCCTGTGTTTAGTAGATCAGACTATGTGGTGTGTGTATAGAAGTGTATCACCCTGGTGTCCCTGTGTTTAGGAGATCAGACTGTGTGGTGTGTATAGAAGTGTATCACCCTGGTGTCCCTGTGTTTAGGAGATCAGACTGTGTGGTGTGTATATAAGTGTATCACCCTGGTGTCCCTGTGTTTAGGAGATCAGACTGTGTGGTGTGTGTATAAGTGTATCACCCTGGTGTCCCTGTGTTTAGGAGATCAGACTGTGTGGTGTGTGTATAAGTGTATCACCCTGGTGTCCCTGTGTTTAGGAGATCAGACTGTGTGGTGTGTGTATAGAAGTGTATCACCCTGGTGTCCCTGTGTTTAGGAGATCAGACTGTGTGGTGTGTATAGAAGTGTATGACCCTGGTGTTCCTGTGTTTAGGAGACCAGACTGTGTGGTGTGTATATAAGGGTATCACCCTGGTGTCCCTGCGTGTAGGAGATCAGACTGTGTGGTGTGTATATAAGTGTACCACCCTGGTGTCCCTGTGTTTAGGAGATCAGACTGTGTGGTGTGTATAGAAGTGTATCACCCTGGTGTCCCTGTGTTTAGGAGATCAGACCACCCTGGTGTCCCTGTGTTTAGGAGATCAGACTGTGTGGTGTGTATAGAAGTGTATCACCCTGGTGTCCCTGTGTTTAGGAGATCAGACTGTGTGGTGTGTATATAAGTGTATCACCCTGGTGTCCCTGTGTTTAGGAGATCAGACTGTGTGGTGTGTATATAAGTGTATCACCCTGGTGTCCCTGTGTTTAGGAGATCAGACTGTGTGGTGTGTATAGAAGTGTATCACCCTGGTGTCCCTGTGTTTAGGAGATCAGACTGTGTGGTGTGTATAGAAGTGTATCACCCTGGTGTCCCTGTGTTTAGGAGATCAGACTGTGTGGTGTGTATAGAAGTGTATCACCCTGGTGTCCCTGTGTTTAGGAGATCAGACTGTGTGGTGTGTATATGTGTATCACTCTGGTGTCCCTGTGTTTAGGAGATCAGACTGTGCGGTGTGTATATAAGTGTATCACCCTGGTGTCCCTGTGTTTAGGAGATCAGACTGTGTGGTGTGTATATAAGTGTATCACCCTGGTGTCCCTGTGTTCAGGAGATCAGACTGTGTGGTGTGTATATAAGTGTATCACCCTGGTGTCCCTGTGTTTAGGAGATCAGACTGTGTGGTGTGTATATAAGTGTATCACCCTGTGTCCCTGTGTTTAGGAGATCAGACTGTGTGGTGTGTATAGAAGTGCATCACCCTGGTGTCCCTGTGTTTAGGAGATCAGACTGTGTGGTGTGTATATAAGTGTATCACCCTGGTGTCCCTGTGTTTAGGAGATCAGACTGTGTGGTGTATATAAGTGTATCACCCTGGTGTCCCTGTGTTCAGGAGATCAGACTGTGTGGTGTGTATATAAGTGTATCACCCTGGTGTCCCTGTGTTTAGGAGATCAGACTGTGTGGTGTGTATATAAGTGTATCACCCTGGTGCCCCTGTGTTTAGGAGATCAGACTGTGTGGTGTATAGAAGTGTATCACCCTGGTGTCCCTGTGTTCAGGAGATCAGACTGTGTGGTGTATATAAGTGTATCACCCTGGTGTCCCTGTGTTCAGGAGATCAGACTGTGTGGTGTGTATATAAGTGTATCACCCTGGTGTCCCTGTGTTTAGGAGATCAGACTGTGTGGTGTGTATATAAGTGTATCACCCTGGTGCCCCTGTGTTTAGGAGATCAGACTGTGTGGTGTATAGAAGTGTATCACCCTGGTGTCCCTGTGTTCAGGAGATCAGACTGTGTGGTGTGTATATAAGTGTATCACCCTGGTGTCCCTGTGTTTAGGAGATCAGACTGTGTGGTGTGTATATTAGTGTATCACCCTGGTGTCCCTGTGTTTAGGAGATCAGACTGTGTGGTGTGTATAGAAGTGTATCACCCTGGTGTCCCTGTGTTTAGGAGATCAGACTGTGTGGTGTGTATATTAGTGTATCACCCTGGTGTCCCTGTGTTTAGGAGATCAGACTGTGTGGTGTGTATAGAAGTGTATCACCCTGGTGTCCCTGTGTTTAGGAGATCAGACTGTGTGGTGTGTATATTAGTGTATCACCCTGGTGTCCCTGTGTTTAGGAGATCAGACTGTGTGGTGTGTATATAAGTGTATCACACCAGTGTCCCTGTGTTTAGGAGATCAGACTGTGTGGTGTGTATAGAAGTGTATCACCCTGGTGTCCCTGTGTTTAGGAGATCAGACTGTGTAGTGTGTATAGAAGTGTATCACCCTGGTGTCCCTGTGTTTAGGAGATCAGACTGTGTGGTGTGTATATATAAGTATATCACCCTGGTGTCCCTGTGTTTAGGAGATCAGACTGTGTGGTGTGTATAGAAGTATATCACCCTGGTGTCCCTGTGTTTAGGAGATCACACTGTGTGGTGTGTATAGAAGTGTATCACCCTGGTGTCCCTGTGTTTAGGAGATCAGACTGTGTAGTGTGTATAGAAGTGTATCACCCTGGTGTCCCTGTGTTTAGGAGATCAGACTGTGTGGTGTGTATATATAAGTATATCACCCTGGTGTCCCTGTGTTTAGGAGATCAGACTGTGTGGTGTGTATAGAAGTATATCACCCTGGTGTACCTGTGTTTAGGAGATCAGACTGTGTGGTGTGTATATAAGTGTATCACCCTGGTGTCCCTGTGCTGAGGAGACCAGACTGTGTGGTGTGTATATAAGTGTATCACCCTGGTGTCCCTGTGTTTAGGATATCAGACTGTGTGGTGTGTATAGAAGTGTATCACCCTGGTGTCCCTGTGTTTAGGAGATCAGACTGTGTGGTGTGTATATAAGTGTATCACTCTGGTGTCCCTGTGTTTAGGAGATCAGAATGTGTGGTGTGTATATAAGTGTATCACTCTGGTGTCCCTGTGTTTAGGAGATCAGACTGTGTGGTGTGTATATAAGTGTATCACCCTGGTGTCCCTGTGTTTAGGAGATCAGACTGTGTGGTGTGTATATAAGTGTATCACCCTGGTGTCCCTGTGTTTAGGAGATCAGACTGTGTGGTGTGTATATAAGTGTATCACCCTGGTGTCATATTGTTCTACAGCAATAAAACTCACATTAATGTTTGTTTAAACTTCAGTATATCTGTTTATAAATGAGTCTATATAAATGAAAGAACTTGATCTTGTTTTAAATAATGTATTAATTTACACAAAGAGGTGACACTTGGTCATGAAATAACCTAAAAAATTCTCGGTAATGCCCCATCAACCAGCCACGCCCCCAGCAACACCCCCTAAAACACCAGTGGCCCTCTTTGGCCATTTGGAATGTTGGGAGGTATGTGTTGCATACCCCTCTGGGACTCAGATATTTATTAGGATAAAAATAAAAAGAAACATTCATTTAGATGTGATGTAAAGAAAATCTTAAGTCTATGACCATTCTGTGCACACAGCTGCTGGTTGACTGTGTCTGTCCTTTATCAGATCAGTACGTGTACAGAATGTGTGTTTTCGATGTTATATAGAAGGAACAGTTGTGAGCGAACCTATTCTAATTTGGGAAATGTTGGAGGGTATGCTAATTGAGACGGGAGCCTTCCTTTTGCATCAGAGACATATTTGTAAACACTGAGCTTTTTATCTCTCCTGGGTCATGTGCCTTTTTTTGTATCAATGCCTTTTTTGTTTTTGTTGTCAAACAGCACCCCATAGTGGACAGAATGAATAATGTTACTGATCACCTGGAACCGTAAGACACTCAGTGCAAGTTCACAAGTGTATCAATGATATACAGGGGAACAGCAGCAATGAACTGTTCCTATAGTGCCCAGTGCCCAACTGGCACCAGTGATTACCTGGGAAAGGCCAGACAGTGACTCACTACACTAAGGTTTCAGGGCACATTAGAAAATGTTTATATTCAGCTGATATTTTGCCTTTAAATGAGAACAAATACACCCCAACGATCCTTAAAGTGATAGTAATACTTCGTTGTATCTTCATTTTATTTTGTAGGCATTAAAAACACATGCAGAACGATATAAGTCTTATCTCTCAAACCTTTATGGTTTGAGAGATATTCACAAGCAAAGTTTCCCCTCCCGTCCCTTTTACCTAGTGTAAAACATCTCTTCTCAGATGTGGAATCCAGTCCATAGACCAGACAGATAACAGAAGGGGACAATCTTCTTCCTATGAGAACAATGAAAGCCCTGCCCCCCTTGACAAGTTTTTCAGGTTTTTCCCTTATCTTAATTGAAGATTGTCCCTCTCTGCAGTCTACCTGGGCACCTCCCTTCTGATCTGGCTGAGCAGTGTTACATCAGTAAAAGGGGTGGGAGGGGGATACTTTATCATTCAATTACTCTTGTACTACAACTCTGACAGAATTGAAATAACACTCTCTAAAGTCCAAACACTATGATGATTAATTAGAGATGTTTTTATTATGAAACATTACTATCCCTTTAAAGGATTAAGATCAGGCGAGAGATGGTTTGGGGTACAGAGATGCAATTGCTACCCCCCTGGCCAATTCGGGCATTTTATGCAAATTAGTCAGTACTGACTGGTAGGAAGTGTCAGCTGGGAGGGAGAGTGGAACGTTAATTTCTGATACACTAGGCTATGCTAGCCAGTGCTGCCTAATTGACATAAATGAACAAATAAATAAAAATAAACATCTAATGATTATAATTTTAAAGTGGTACTTTCATCTTAATTCAAGTCTGCATATCTGAAAACTGCAATTAAAATTACCTATGTGTCATGTTAGCCAAAAGTCCAGCAAACGTACAGCTAAGTAGATATTCATAATTGTTACCATATGCTACTGCATGCTGTTTGCTCTACCTGTGCGATATCAGGGACATTTCATATGCTAATGATGTGGTCCATGACATTCCATATGCTAATCAAGCCATTTCAGTGACGTTTGATATGCTATTGAAGGTTTTCAGAGAAGTTTCATATGCTAATTAAACTTTGTGCTGTACCAGGACACTCTCACTTTCACAGAAATAAAAGTGTGAATATATCTTTAACATTTGGTTATCATCACACATAGGCTGTTTTGAATTACATTTTCAGCTATCTAATGAAAATTCAGTGTGATAGGTTCATGGTAAACAAAAAATGGTAAACGTAAATATAGATGATTTTGAAAGCTCCTTCAAAATCACCTAGATTAAGTGTTAATTCAACTTTAAAGGAGAAGTAAACTTTTTTTATGAAAACACATATTTTATAGAGCTTTTCCTGCTGAATAAAACAAGGTCACTCCCATCGCTGTCAGATGTTTTATTCAAAAATTATAGCAGTTTAAATAATCAGGAAGTGAATTTACTGTGATTACTTCCTGATAGTTCTAACTGACAGGAAGTGAATTTACTGTGTTTACTTCCTGATAGTTCTAACTGACAGGAAGTGACTTTACTGTGTTTACTTCCTGATAGTTCTGACAGGAGGTGACAGGCAGTTTCTATCACATTTTATGGAGAACTGTATGTCTCTGACTTTTCTGACTTTCTTCTCCATTAGAATCTAACAGGAAATCTAATTAGAATTTGGCCACTAGAGGGCACTGCTAATGTAAAAAAACATGGGTTTAAACTGTAATAACTCTGGAAATATAAATCTCTCGGCAGCGGGAGTACCCTTATTTTACTCAATAGGAAAATCCCTTCAACATATACTTTTTCATAAAAAAAGTTTACTTCTCCTTTAAGTCATGGACTCTTATGAAATCTTCATTTCGTGCGATTGCAAAGGAATCAGTACAACCCTGCAGTAACTCTTATTTAACAGAATATATGATCACCTTAATTATAATTCATTGTCAGATACCACTAGTAACATTATTTTGTTTTCTTGAATCCTATCTCATTTCAGAACAGTGGCAGTAATAGTGCACTGTCCTGTAACCCCTTTCAATCAGATCAGTGTCATATGTTATCAGACAGTCACCGTCATCATCACCAACACACAACCTGTAAGATAATATTAGGGTTGGTTAGCCTCTTCCCTTCTCTTACGAGGGGGGTGCTGATAAGTATTGAGCCTTCCCCAGAAAAAATTGAGCTAGGAAGCTGTAACTGCCGCACTATTCTATATATTCCTCCAGGAAGTCAATGCACTTGCGCCATCTGTCCTGCAGCTTCTTAAGTTCCTGCAAATACAATTCTTACGACTGCTGGTGTAAGTATAAAGAAAAGTCAGAGATGCTCAACTAGACTCCTGAGCTAGCAAATACATGCAAGAAGCTCAGTGGGACTATGTCCTCACACACAGAGTGCAATCTCTTTTAGCTCATCAGTGCCATACACAGAAAGAAAAATCTTCTGAAGCATATCATACTGGTCCTGCCAAATGACAGTCCAGCCACGAAATGCCAGACAAATCCTCTCTGAACAAGGGAAACAGCTAACCCCAGACGTACGTTTCGGCCTTTTTGGGCCTCGTCGGTGAGGTGCAGCTGATCCCTCTAGGCACTGAGAGCAAGGGGTCCACGTCTGGATTCCCCTCATTACTCTTAGGGTGACCAACCCCAAGAGCAATTTGCATATGTATAAAGAAAAGTCAGAGATGCTCAACTAGACTCCTGAGCTAGCAAATACATGCCCAGGGTGCAATCTCTTTTAGCTCACCAGTGCCATACACAGAGAGAAAATCTTCTGAAGCATATCATACTGGTCCTGCCAAAAGACAGTCCAGCCACGAAATGCCAGACAAATCCTCTCTGAACAAGAGAAACAGCTAACCCCAGACGTACGTTTTGGCCTTCTTGGGCCTTGTCGGTGAGGTGCAGCTGATCCCTCTAGGCACTGTGAGCAAGGGGTCCACATCTGGATTACCCTCATTACTCTTAGGGTGACCAACCCCAAGAGCAATTTGCATATGTATAAAGAAAAGTCAGAGATGCTCAACTAGACTCCTGAGCTAGCAAATACATGCAAGAAGCTCAGTGGGACTATGTCCTCGCGCCCAGGGTGCAATCTCTTTTAGCTCACCAGTGCCATACACAGAGAGAAAATCTTCTGAAGCATATCATACTGGTCCTGCCAAATGACAGTCCAGCCACGAAATGCCAGACAAATCCTCTCTGAACAAGGGAAACAGCTAACCCCAGACGTACGTTTCGGCCTTCTTGGGCCTCGTCGGTGAGGTGCAGCTGATCCCTCTAGGCACTGTGAGCAAGGGGTCCACATCTGGATTACCCTCATTACTCTTAGGGTGACCAACCCCAAGAGCAATTTGCATATGTATAAAGAAAAGTCAGAGATGCTCAACTAGACTTCTGAGCTAGCAAATACATGCAAGAAGCTCAGTGGGACTATGCCCTCGCGCCCAGGGTGCAATCTCTTTTAGCTCACCAGTACCATACACAGAGAGAAAATCTTCTGAAGCATATCATACTGGTCCTGCCAAATGACAGTCCAGCCACTAAATGCCAGACAAATCCTCTCTGAACAAGGGAAACAGCTAACCCCAGACGTACGTTTCAGCCTTCTTGGGCCTCATCGGTGAGGTGCAGCTGGTCCCTCTAGGCACTGTGAGCAAGGGGTCCACGTCTGGATTCCCCTCATTACTCTTAGGGTGACCAACCCCAAGAGCAATTTGCATATGTATAAAGAAAAGTCAGAGATGCTCAACTAGACTCCTGAGCTAGCAAATACATGCAAGAAGCTCAGTGGGACTATGTCCTCGCGCCCAGGGTGCAATCTCTTTTAGCTCACCAGTGCCATACACAGAGAGAAAATCTTCTGAAGCATATCATACTGGTCCTGCCAAATGACAGTCCAGCCACGAAATGCCAGACAAATCCTCTCTGAACAAGGGAAACAGCTAACCCCAGACGTACGTTTCGGCCTTCTTGGGCCGTCGTTTTGGCAGGACCAGTATGATATGCTTCAGAATATTTCTTCTCTGTGTATGGCATTTGTGAGCTAAAAGAGACTGCACCCTGGGCGCGAGGACACAGCCCAGTGAGCTTTTGCATACCCTTGCAAGCTCATGAGTCTAGTTGAGCATCTCTGACTTCTTCTACTTCTATGCAAATAGCTCTTAGGGTTAGTCACCCTAAGGGTAATGGGGGAATCCAGACGTGGACCCCTTGCTCACAAGTGCCTAGAGGGATCAGCTGCACCTCACCGACGAGGCCCAAAAAGGCCGAAACGTACGTCTGGGGTTAGCTGCTTCCCTTGTTCAGAGAAGAATTGTCTGGCATTTCGTGGCTGGACTGTCGTTTGGGCAGGACCAGTATGATATGCTTTAGAATATTTCTTCTCTGTGTATGGCATTTGTGAGCTAAAAGAGATTGCACTCTGGACGCGAGGACACAGTCCCAGTGAGCTTTTGCGTACCCTTGCAAGCTCATGAGTCTAGTTGAGCATCTCTGACTTCTTCGACTGCTGGTGTAACCATTCATTTGCAGCATTAATTGCCTCAGGAACACTCCCAAATCGTTGTCCCTTTAGGTGTTTTTTGAGATTGGGGAACAGATGATAGTCAGAAGGAGCCAAGTTGGGTGAATAGGGTGGATGGGGCATCACTTGAAAGGTTAAGGAGGTCAGCTTTGCCATTGTGTCACCTGCAGTGTGTGATGAGGCGTTGTCATGCAACAGGATTGTACCTTTGGAGAGCTTTTCTCTATGTTTTTCCTTGATGTTTTGCCTCAACTTTGTCAATAAAGCACAGTAATATGTTGCATTGATGGCTGAACCCTTTTAGAGGTAGTCCACCGGCAGAACTCCCTTCTTATCCCAAAAGACTGTTTCCATTTGCTTCTGCATTGACCTTTGCACAGGAAATTCTTTAGCCTGGGGGGGACCACTGTGACTCCATTCCTTAGACTGTTCCTTTGTTTCAGGATCATAACAGTAGATCCATGTCTCATCATCAGTTACCAGTTTGTCCAGTAAATCTGACTAATTTCTTGCAGAATGTTCCAAAACAGCCACCGATGTCTCCACATGTCTCCTCTTTTGTTCGGTGGTCAAAAGTTTTGGGATCCACTTTGCTGCAAGCTTTCTCATTTCCAAGTTGTTGTGGATAATGATACCAACTCTCTCACGTGATACTCCCAGATATGTAGCAATATGTTTGGCTGATATTCGGCAGTCTTCCATGATCATGTAATGGATGGCTTTCACATTTGCAGGCACAGAGACAGAAACAGGCCTTCTACTGGGTTTCTCACTTTCAACACAGAAATGGCCAGTTTTGAAATTGACAACCCAACGTTTAGCTGTTGCATATGAAGGGCCACTGTCACCCAAAGTTTGTGACATTTCTTCATGGATCTGCTTCACACCTTTCCCTTGGAGAAACAGGAACTTGTTTATGGTCCTATGCTCTTCCACACTGAACTTTTCTGGAGGTGCTGCCATGTTCACTTTGGACCTTAAAATTAAAAATAAGTTAAAATCATAGGTAGTTGATTTTTGCACCATTGAATATAGACAAAATGACCAGTACACCCTGCAGTTTACAGCTTCCTAGCTCAATTTTTTCTGGGTAAGGCTCAATACTTATCAGCACCCCCTCGTAATCAACCTTTTGTGCAACAAAGAGGTATCTAACACATTGATGCATGTTATTCACACTAGCTCCAGATCAGGAGAGAGATTCACTAAGTCGGTGATAAAGAGGTGCTAAATTGGAGATAACTTCTCTAGTTTATCACTTCTCCAATTTCTATGTTTTTCTATGGAGCCTAGTCACTAAGATCTCCAAAGGTGAAGAAATCTACGCATAGGGTCCATAGAATAACACAGGAAACGGAGTCATGATAAACTGGAGAAGTTATCTCTACTTCATCAAAATACAAAATAGGTGCTCATACGATTAACAGACACAGCCAAATAATACATATCTCAAACGACATGCACAAGACTCACCGCCAGCTTAGGTGCACAAGCTGCAAATAAATATAGTTATACTGTAACGGTTTTTAGGACACTCAGACCAGTATGTGAAATAAAACACAATTTATTCAGCGTAACAATAATGCAAATGTTCGCCCTCTAGTGGCGGTTGAAAATAAACACACAGTGAAGACTGATAGGTTAGAAGTGTAAATGCACAATAAGATGACATGTACAAATACTATGAATAGAATGGAATATCACCCCAAAGGGTTAAGAACTTGATAAACAGTCAGTCTCAGATGTGGATGTTTGGCATGCCCTGGGTGTTATAAGGATGCTCTGGTAGACAAAGTTCACCATGTACTGGAGATGTGACTGCCTAGCCAAAGTGTTCGAGTAATAAGCAGAATGGGAATCCAACTAGCCCCCTCAGGCGTACCTACTGGATCTGCTTCTGCGAGTGCAAGTGAGAATAGCCCCCACGGGCGTAACGGAAACCGGCCTGCAATGCAAGAGCTACTAAGCCTCCTCAGACTTAACCGGATACCGGTATTTGAAGTGCTAGAGCCAATAGCCCCCACGGGAGTATATACCGGACCTGCTAGCGCTGAAGCCTTCTCTCTGCCGCCACTCTGCTTAACGGATATCGCCCAGTAACCAACAATAGGGGAGAGCCCTTGGCGCCCAACCGGCCCACAATACGTGACTACTCTGCAACGGAATGGATAGAGTCACCGACGGTGAGCGGCCAACTCAGCAGACGTAGCACCGAGAAAGAGGCTCTGATCTGGGAATAGAGAGAGTGAGAGCAAGGCAGCACTGCTAGGGTTAATAAGCACGTTTACTCGAGGCTTCAGCAAAACAACAAGGCTCTGCAGGATGAGGGAAGCACACTGAGGCACACACAGCTCTGCAAGGGTAGCGGTACACTGCACAGATAATAGGCAACACCAGGCAAGGCTGTCACACGGTGACTGGCAACAGCAGATGAGAATGTCGCGACGGCGACAACTGGAACGCAGGTCACTGGAACAGGCTGGAAGTCGATCTTCTGAGCAGGAAGTCAGCCGGGCCGGGTCGGAGCATGCAGGAGGTAGTCATACAAGCCGGGTCATACACAAACAGGAACATCAGCCAAGCCGGGTCAGGATCCAAAGGTGGTACGCAGTCAGGCCGGGTCATACACAAACAGGAACACTGGAAAATAGTCAGGACAAGCCGATTCGGTACACAGAAATCCAGAACACAGGAACACAGCAACAGCACTACTGGCTCAGAAACACCACGAAAGGGCATCTGACAGGTGTCTGGGCCAGGCATAAGAAGGTCACCAGGGGCGGGCCAAACTGGCTCAGCAAATCAGAGCGAACCACAAGCGAGAGTGACAAGAATCACAGGCACTGTGATATATACCCAATAATCTGTTCTGTCTGCCTTGACTGAAAACGTTATATTTAGTTATTAGATTATTGGGTATAACTATTAGTGTTGAGCGAGCACCCCGATGCTCGGGTGCTCTGACCGAGCACCCCCTGAGGCTCGAGTGCTCGGCCGAGCACCCGAGCCCCATTGAAATGAATGGGGCGACACCAGGCACCCCCTGCTCTGATGAGGGGAGGGTGCCTGGTCAATGCCCCCTTCATCTCCGCTATGCCCCCTTCATCTCCGAATGCCCCCTTCATCTCCGCAATGTCCCCCTTCATCTCCGAATTGCCCGTCTTCCACAATGTGCCCCTTCATCTCCGCTATGCCCCTCTTCCACAATGTGCCCCTTCATCTCCGCTATGCCCCTCTTCCACAATGTCCCCCTTCATCTCCTCTATGCCATAGAGGAGATGAAGGGGGACATTGTGGAAGAGGGGCATAGCGGAGATGAAGGGGCACATTGTGGAAGAGGGGCATAGCGGAGATGAAGGGGCACATTGTGGAAGACGGGCATAGCGGAGATGAAGGGGGACATTGTGGAAGAGGGGCATAGAGTCTATGCCCCTCTTCCACAATGTCCCCCTTCATCTCCGCAATGCCCCCTTCATCTCCGCAATGCCCCCGTACCTCCAGTCCCTGGTGGTCCAGCGGAGCTTCTTCGGATCTGTGCCTCTTCCGGCACAGATCCCCGCCACCCGAACATGGCGGGAGAGCACATGGCGGTACTCGACGAGTACCGCCATGTGCCGAGCAGAGCGATGCTCGAGCCGATCCGAGCATCGGCCGAGCACGCTCGCTCATCACTAATAACTATATTTATAATCACCATTTGGGTGGTCCCTTGATGTGTTTCGCTGTGAGCGGAATTTTTGTAATGCTTCCATAATGGGAGATATTTATTTTCCGCTCCATATTGCTGTGGTTTGTTGCTTTGTGCTTCCACTTTATTTTCCCCCTTTTTTTGTTGTGGTCTGTAGTCTTGTGTCCCCTATGGGTAGGTTTTTATGTTCTGTGTTTTAGGTTTTGTGTCTTTGAATTGTTTATCGGTATTTAGGGGTCTTTCTAAATGTAAAGCGGCATGTCTCTTCCTTTACACACACCAGCCGGATTAGTTGTCTCCGACAGGTTGTGTGTAATTGGATTGACAGCTAAGAGGGGGAGGTTGCTTTTTTTTTTTTAAATTGGTTTTAATCTATCACTCGATTGCCTGTGAGTATATAGTGACGTATTTCAGGGTGTATATCAAGTCTATGATTAAGCGCTATAACTAGTGCGAAACGCGTTAGACGGTATATGGGATCTCCTTATCTATGATTGTTACCTTCCTCACTCTGCTGTTTGATATGTATTTTTTCTTTTTTTAAAGAATTTAATAAAGAAGTATTTTTATTCTTATTTAAGTCCATTTATTTTGGAGTGCAGCCACCTCTTTAAGTTATACGTGGCTTTCCAGCGCCGGAAGCGGAAGAGAGAACCGTTTTTTGCAGCTCGTGCACCCAAGCTGGCGGTGAGTCTTGTGCATGTTGTTTGAGATGTGTAGTATTTGGCTGTGTCTGTTAACCGTATGAGCACCTATTTTGTATTTTGGTTTCCAATTTATCTCTCATTGTGCTCCGGTATACATAGGTGCATTGTCGAGTCTGCACCCACACGTGCCTGCTGCACAAAGATTGTTATGGCCAGGATGCTTTGGTATTAAATCTTCAGGATATTTCTGAACAGGAGTTACTTCAATTGGCTCAAGTTGTGGTTTTCTGTTTTTGATACCTTTTTTGTATTTGGCCTATACCGTCTTATACAATGGCGAGTGAGGAGGAGGAGACTTTGTTTGCTTTGAATGACTGTTTGGATACCGATGAGCGACGCAGAAAGGCACAGGACCTTTTTGAAATGGAAAATGTTGACCAGGAGAAAACATTTGAAACTATGGATCTCAAGATGTTATTCCAGAACTTGGAAAAAGCGCTCACCAAGGAGCTAAGGATTTGGTGGGATATTACCACTTTAGAACAATATATTAAGGTGAAACGCATTCCAAGGGGTCTGAGAATCAACAAATTCCCTACTTTTGACACAAAGGACATTGATTTCATTGGAAAATGGAATTCCACTTTAAGTGAATGTTCTTTAAAGCTTATGGAACATATAGTGGAATACAAGCGATTGGAATTACTTCCAGTGAAGGAAGAAATTAAGTTACTTCAAACTATTTAAGATCAAGAAAGGAGGCACCTTTATTTCACAATTATGATAACGTTCTTAAAACCACGCTTGAGAAATTAGATGGCCAACTCTCAGCGTTCAAGCAGCGGAAATATACACGGGACAAATGTGATTATGAAGATGCTGTTTATGTGCGGAAACAAAGTCGTGGCAGATCGGCATCCAGTAGATCTATGTCGAGAAATTCCAGCAGGAAGGTTAGTTTTTCACAATCAGAGGCCTCCACTGATGGAGAAGTTAATGAATACAGTGAAGATCTGGAAACGTCAGAGATTGCCTCAATGGATCTTCCTCCTATTTTGAAAAAAGTAACATCTGCAAAAAAATGGAGTGAAGAGAAAAACTCCAGGAAGAAGAGGAAAAGCAAGAAAAGCCTATCAGTTATTGGAGGAAGACCAGAAGAAGAGGACACAGGAGAAGAAGAAGAGATGGGTTATGCTCTCTGAACCAATCGGAACCATCGCAAGAATTAACTATTCTTAATTTGAGTACACGGGTCCTCACTGATGTCCAGAAGAAGGTTCTTCAAAAGGGCCTGAATTTTGTACCAGATGCCAAATTTGATGTTTTTGAAACATTGCTTGACGTTAACTGTCTAGTGAGATCTTTAACTATTAAGAAATTCTTTTTTGAGAACAAGAAAGTTGAGAGTAATGTTTGTGATGTTTTGCCAACTAGTGTTGTTATCAAACAACATAATGCTGATGCCAGCTTTACAGATGTTTGTTCTTTGTATGATTTGATATCTCTTGGGGAAGAATCAAGTCGATCTGATGCTACTTATATTAATAATTTGGATACTGGTTTGAATCCTGCATTCCATTTTTTTCCCTTGCATTATAAGGTGCATCAGCTGGACATTTTCCAAAAGATGATGGAAAAAGACCTTGTGAGTCTGCACCAGGGCCTTCCACGGAATTCCCCACATAACATGTCAGCAGCAGAGAAGGAAGCCATTACTCAATTGAGGGATGATTCATCTACTGCAGTTAAGATGGCTGACAAAGGGGGATCCGTGGTGGTCCTGGATGCAGACTTCTACAGGTCTGAGGCACTTTGACAGTTACATGATATCGATACATATGTTGCTTTAAGCTATAATCCTAGTACCAACTTTAGGTTGGAGTTGAAATGTATAGTTCAGGAGGGAGTATCTAGAGGTGTGTTGTCCAAAAAAGAAGCTTTAGCTTTGGTACCTGAGTGTCATGTTACACCAATATTCCACCATTTACCCAAGGTACATAAGACCTTGGTGAACCCTCCCGGAAGACCAATAGTGTCTGGCATCGGTTCATTAAATGAACCCTTGTCAGACCTGGTGGATTGTTATCTATGGCCGTTAGCTGTGGGGTTACCATGTTCACTCAGGGATACCAAGCAGGCCCTACAGCAGATGTCCAGGATCAAGTGGAATTCGGAGTGTTCCTGGTTATCTGCTGATGTATCGGCTCTTTATTCCTCGATACCCCATGAGCTGGGTATACAGGCTCTAAGGGTACAGTTTGAGCAATTGTCGAGTTATGGAGATGATTTGCGGGAATTCTTGCTGTCTGCTGTTCGGTACCTCCTGTCCCACAACTTCTTCGCCTTTGATGGGGAGTTCTACCTCCAGAGGTGTGGTGTGGCAATGGGGGCCAGTTTTGCCCCCTCTCTGGCTAACCTGTATATAGGTTGGTGGGAGGCCACGCACATCTTTGGGGGTAGAAACCCCTTCCGGGCGAGGATTTTGTGGTACGGGAGGTACATTGATGACCTTCTGTTTGTTTGGATGGGGTCTAAGGAGGAGGCAGCAGAATTTATCCTGTTTTTGAACTCCAATCTGTGTAACTTGTCTTTCACTCATGAACATCAGGGGTCATCTATTTCATTCCTGGACTTGACTTTAAAAGGTGACCCGGTAAGTGGTAGGGTCTTCAGTATGAATTATAGAAAACCAGTGTCTGGTAACAGTCTGCTACATGCTCGGTCCTCACACCCCAGATCACAGGTCAATAATATACCTAAAGGACAGTTCCTGCGTCTTCACAGAAACTGTTTGAATGATGAGGATTTTGAGATGGCCTCTAGTGATCTGAGGCGGAGGTTTGAAGCAAGAGGATATAAGACTGAAGCACTGATTCAGGCTAAACGAGCTGCTAAGTCCAGGGACGAATTGCTGACAGATAGGGGCCGGGGGATACATGGTGATAAAAAGCCCCCTGAGATTAAATTCATAACCAGATATAGCCCTCAATTTAGTCAGATTTGTAATATTGTGAGGAAAAATATGGGTGTCTTGTATACAGATCCCAAGTTATATGAGATTTTACATGAGGGTGTTGGTTTTGTGGCTAAGAGGGGGGTTACTATTGGGAATATGGTTTCCCCAAGTCTCTTTATGACCAAAAGGACTGTTCCGCCATGGTTACAACACAAGGGATTTTTCAAGTGTGGTGCTCAAAGATGCAAATCTTGCCAATTTGCTAAAAATTTGGTGTCCTTTATAGGAACGGTTGATATGTCCACATATCCTATTAAGAGTTGCATCAATTGCAATTCGGAGTATGTTATTTACTTATTTACATGTAAGAGTTGCTCTATACAGTATGTGGGGCGTACTATTCGTTCATTAAAAAGTAGGATACATGAACATATTCAACAATTAGAGGGAGGATTGCGAGACACCATAATGGTGATATTTCAGTTTTTGAGTTTCAGGACATAGAAAGAGTGAGGCTTCCATGGCGAGGGGGAGATGTTATTAAACTTATTAAAAAAAGAGAGGCTTTTTGTATTTTCTCGTTGGGGACGAGGGTTCCATCTAGCCTCAACTCAGAATGGGATATTAGTCACATCTTTTAAAAGATTAAAATAATTATGCCCTTGTTATGGTTTTGTTTTATCGCCTCGCTGTTCTGTCTGCCTTGACTCAAAGCATTATCTTTAGTTATTAGATTATTGGGTATAACTATATTTATAATCACCATTTGGGTGGTCCCTTGATGTGTTTCGCTGTGAGCGGAATTTTTGTAATGCTTCCATAATGGGAGATATTTATTTTCCGCTCCATATTGCTGTGGTTTGTTGCTTTGTGCTTCCACTTTCCCCCTTTTTTTGTTGTGGTCTGTAGTCTTGTGTCCCCTATGGGTAGGTTTTTATGTTCTGTGTTTTAGGTTTTGTGTCTTTGAATCGTTTATTGGTATTTAGGGGTCTTTCTAAATGTATAGCGGCATGTCTCTTCCTTTACGCACACCAGCCGGATTAGTTGTCTCCGACAGGTTGTGTGTATGGGATCTCCTTATTTATGATTGTTACCTTCCTCACTCTGCTGTTTGATATGTATTTTTTCTTTTTTTTAAAGAATTTAATAAAGAAGTATTTTTATTCTTATTCAAGTCCATTTATTTTGGAGTGCAGCTACCTCTTTAAGTTATCTCTACTTTATCACCTCATTATCACATCTTAGTGAATCGCCCCCCAGGGGTGCATGTTCAGTGGACCCAGCCTCAGATTTCACACCAGTAGGTTTTAGGTAATCCCCTATAACAAGTCATCAAGTTGCTCCCTGCTGTAGATGTCAGACTTGCAAGTTTACAATTACCAGACTGTGTTCTTATTTCCTAGTTGTTCTCTTCTCTTAACCCTTTGAGTGCCAGAGAGGTACACAACGCATTGCTTTGCAATGCGTTGTGTACCTCTCTGGCACTCAAAGGGTTAATAAACAAAGTGACACATCTTTAAAAACAAAAGTGGAGCAACTCTGGGGCAAAATAAACCAGCTGCACCCTATTTTACGTGCTGCAGAGGTCCATAATATAACAGCAACCTCTCTAGAACACAAGGGGTTAAAATTCCAATTTGAACCAAAATCTATGTCTGTTTGTTAAACATTGCTCTGTTTTGCTCCATTATGGTATTATACATATGTCCACATGTTACTACACCTATCGCACTAAACCTACCGCATGGGACCTGGATAAATAAATCATTTACAGATCAGGAGTGCAGGGCCATAGTCAGTAAGGTAAAGAGGAGTAATTCTGGAGTAAACGAGAGAGAAGTCTAAACTCTCAAAATAATTAATGATTAAAACTGAGTCTTTAACTCCTTGAGTGTTAGCGATGTCTTCACTGTACTGTGAAGCCACGTGTTGGAGAGCTCTACAGTCCAGAGTGATAAAGCTGAGGCCTTCCAGCTGTGGATGCAGAGGTGTAACTACAAACCACAGGGCCTTGTGCACCTTACAGATTTCCACCTCCACATTGCCCCCATTGTCCACTTCCACACTGCCCCCATTGTCCACTTCCACACTGCCCCCATTGTCCACCTCCACAATGCCCCCATTGTCCACTTCCACATTGCCCCCATTGTCCACTTCCACACTGCCCCCATTGTCCACCTCCACAATGCCCCCATTGTCCACTTCCACACTGCCCCCATTGTCCACCTACACAATGCCCCCATTGTCCACTTCCACATTGCCCCCATTGTCCACCTCCACACTGCCCCCATTGTCCCAACTGCACAATGCCCCCATTGTCCTTTTCTATATTTCCCCCACTGTCCATTTCCACTTCCTCATTACCTCTATTTTACCTCCATTAATGTCCATCTCCATCAGTAGGTCCCCGGGCTGACAGAGCAGCGCTGTACTACTCACTCGCTCGTCTTCTGGTTCTTATGTCCTGCGCATGTGCACTCACGTCATTGAGTTCCCTGCATGCGCATGTGTGCAAGGCAGAGGCAGAGGCATTCACAGATGGAGGCCCTCAGGCTGACCACTACTGCTCTAGCATTTAAGAGGTTAAAAGCTGATTTCAATCACTGGAACATTTCATTAGGGGTGCATACCTCCCCAGTGTCCCTCTTTAGGAGAAATTAGTGGTCCATTCCACCTAAGTGTTCCTCTTTAGGAGATATTAGGGGTCCATACCTCCCAAGTGTCCCTCTTTAGGAGATATTAGGGGTCTGTACCTCCCAAGTGTCCCTCTTTAGGAGATATTAGGGATCTGTACCTCACAAGTGTCCCTCTTTAGGAGATATTAGGGGTCCATACCTCCCAAGTGTCCCTCTTTAGGAGATATTAGGGGTCCATACCTCCCAAGTGTCCCTCTTTAGGAGATATTAGGGGTCCATACCTCCCAAGTATCCATCTTTAGGATATATTAGGGGTCCATACCTCCCAAGTGTTCCTCTTTAGGAGATACTAGCAACATGGGACGGCGTTGCCCGTCATGTTATGACCATTGGGCGCACGTGTTTGAAATGCAGACACACTGATAAACACAGACATATGCAGCATACAGGCAGACACATACCATACATCCCAAGTGTCCCTCTTTGAGGGCCAAATCCCTCTGTCCCTCTTTCCCACCCTGTTGTCCCTCTTTTTAGGAGGTCAGACTGTGTGCAGGGCCGGCTGCACCTATAGGCGAGGTAGGCGCCGGCCTAGGGCGCACACGTACTGGGGGCGCGGGCATGCAGCGGAGAAGAGCTGCGCCCACACACCACGCCAGGAACCACAACACAGTCAGGTCTGTGTTGCTACAGCGCTCCCTCATCTGGTCGGATCTTTAGTAATGCAGAGCGCGCTGGGAGTCATGATCTCCCGCCAGCTCTGCATTACTGAAGAGAAGACTGCGCGGGAGATACAGGTATGTGATGGGGGGCAAGTTGGAGCTGAGGGGGCATAGTGGAGCTGAGGGGGCAAGTTGGAGCAGATGTGGGGCAAAGTGGAGATGATGGGGGCAAGTTGGAGCTGTTAGGGGAAAGCTGGAGCTGAGGGGGCATAGTGGAGCTGGTGGTGGCAAGTTGGAGATGATGGGGGCAAGTTGGAGCTGATGAGGGCAAGTTGGAGCTGATGAGGGTCAAAGTGGAGCTGATGAGGGTCAAAGTGGAGGTGAGGGGGGGCAAGTTGGAGCTGAGGGGGGGCAAGTGGAGCTGAGGGGGGGCAAAGTGGAGCTGGTGGGGCAAGTTGGAGCGGATGGGGGGGCAAGTTGGAGCGGATGGGGGCAAGTTGGAGCTGCTGGGGGCATAGTGGAGCTGATAGTGGAAAGTTGGAGCTGAGAGGGCATAGTGGAGCTGGTGGGGGCAAGTTGGAGCGGATGGGGGCAAGTTGGAGCAGATGGGGGGCAAAGTGGAGCTGATGGGGGTAAGTTGGAGAGGATGGGGGGCAAAGTGGAGCTGATGGGGGTAAGTTGGAGCTGAGGGGGTAAAGTGAAGCTGAGGGGGCAAAATGGAGCTGGTGGGGGCACGTTGGAGCTGATGGGGGCAAGTTGGAGTTGATAGGGGCAAAGTGGAGCTGGTGGGCCAAAGTGAAGCTGATAAGGGGCAAGTTGGAGCTGGTGGGGGGCATCTCTTACAGGCATCTCCAGAACAGGGGCAGAGTGGCTCAGGGGGCAGAGAGAGGACAATCATGAAAAGAGGTTGGGTATAAGTAGGCAGGGTATAAAGGGGTGGGACACAAGGGGCGGAGCGAAATGGGCGGCAAAATTAGGTTTTGCCTAGGGTGGCAAAAATCCTTGCACCAGCCCTGACTGTGTGGTGTGTATTACTTTGCTCTACAGCAATAAAGCAATAAACTTCAGTATATGTGTGTATACATTAGTCTGTGCAAATAAAATACTTTGGTCTTGAACTAAATCATTTATTCAGTTACATAAATAGCCAGTAATAGGTCATGAAATAACCTAAAAATTCTTACTAATGCCCCGCCCACCAGCCACACCCCCAATAATATTACCTAAAACTAACGTGTCCCTCTTTGGCCCTGTGAAATGTTGGGAGGTATGCACATACACACAGTGAGCGGCAGAAACATGCAAAAGACATGTACACACAGACACACTGGAGATGCACATATGGACACACATATGTAACAGAGATGTACACACACAGACACACAACTTATATGAGCAGAAACACATGTGCTCATGAGTTGTGTACCCCTCTGGCACTCAAAGGGTTAAGGTATAGAGAGGCATGTCAGAGTTAAATAGCAGTGGGAAGTGTGTTCATACCTGGGAACACTGACTTGTGAAGTCCCTAGAGGGGACTGATGTGGTGCTGATGTGGAGAAACAAATGGGGCAATCTGGGTTAAAAGTGGGTGGGGCTTAATCGTGAGTAGGGGGCGGGGCTTAACATAAATGTGAAAAAGTGTTAGTAATAGGCTGGGGAAGGAGGAGAAGTGGGAGGGGAATGCAAGTTTACAGTGTGAGGGGTTTGAACACACTCCATGAGGGGTAAAACTTGATACAGAACCCTGTGGCAGTCAGTGGGTTAAGTGTGAATCTGATGGCTGTCTGTCCTGTGTCTTGCATGGCAAATGGTGACAGTGAAGAAGTAATTCAGCAATGAGGGCCTACCTTAACCCTTTGAGTGCCATTTTGTTCCTCTGGTGCTGCACTACAGGTCCTGCTGAGGCCTCTGGGAGTCAGGGTGAGTGACTGTGTGTGTGTGTCAGCCATATGTATTTCTGGCTTTGTGTGTGTATGTGGTGTATGTGGTGCTGTGTGTGTGAGTGGGGGCATGTCTGCTTGGTGCTGTGTGAGTGGGGCGTGTGTGTGTGTGTGTGCTGTGTGAGTGGGGCATGTGTGTGTGTTTGTGTGGTGCTGTGTGAGTGGGGCATGTGTGTTTGTCTGTGGTGTAGGAGCAAGTGGCGGCCATATTGTTTTTTTCTGACTTTGATAGTGGTGGGTGGGCTGCATAGTGGGGGCGGGCCAACTCCCTGCATGATTGAATCACCCAATGGGAACAGTAACTCCTCCTTAATACCACCCCTGGGTGTGTTTTGGCAGGCACAAAGTCTTCTTTTATATATATAGATTAGGGGTACATACCTCCCAAGTATCCCTCTTTAGGAGATATTAGGGGTCCGTACCTCCAAACTGTCCCTCTTTAGGAGATATTATAGGTCCATACCTCCCAAGTGTCCCTCTTTAGGAGATATTAGGGGTACATACCTCCCAAGTGTCCCTCTTTAGGAGATATTAGGGGTGCATTCCTCCCAAGTGTCCCTCTTTAGGAGATATTAGGGATCTGTACCTCCCAAGTCCCCCTCTATAGGAGATATTAGGGGTCTATACCTCCCAAATGTCCCTCTTTAGGAGATTTTAGGGGTCCGCACCTCCCAAGTGTCCATCTTTTGGTGATATTAGGAGTCCATACTTCCCAAGTGTCCCTCTTTGAGACCCACATCCCTCTGTCCCTCTTTCTTACCCTGCTCAACAGCAATAAAGCTCACGTTATTTGTTTTAACGTCACTATATGTGTATATAAATTAGTCTGTGTAAATAAATTACTTTGTTCTTTCTCTATATCATTTATTCAGTTACACAAAGAACTGCCAGTAGGTCATGTAATAACCATACCTGGGAACTTCGGAAATGAGCTCACCCTGCATAATTTTAAATATTAACCATTAACGCTTCCAATAAAGTAGATTCTAGGGGGTAGATTTAAAGGTTTGCGGTAAGCCAGCCACTAAGTAAAAAAGGCACATCGGCCGCAAATAACACATGATTTACGGCGGATTTGAAAGTGTACGAGAATAGCTAACAAGCGTAGGCACAACAAAACCATGTAACGCAAAAACCTAATTTGCACCTGTTTTCGCATCACCGTGCATCCAAATCACCCGTTAAAACACAACTTAAGTCAAAATGTAACATTACGGCTGCCGTTGCCTAGCACAAACAAAAATCAAACTTACAGCCAATCCCAAGGTCCCAAAATGTTCAAATACGCCTATATATATATATATATATATATACCCCAAAATAATGGTCACACCCTGTCTGTGTTTCGAGTTTTAGAGAGCTAGGACCTAGGAGTGGAGGCTAGTGATTGAGTGAGAGAGAGAGAGAGAGAAAGGCACGTACACTTGAGGTAGAAGGAGTTTTTGGAGTTTGGAGAGAGGTGCACTTAATTATACACATATTACACTTTTGCACATATTACATACACCCATACAAACACTAACACATACACACACACATAGTCTTTTTTTTTTTTTTAAAACACCTTACACATTTTTTACATTTTATTTTCTCAGTGTGAATCTCTGAGTGACAGAGTGTGACAGAGAGTGAGTGGGATTGTGAGTCTGTGAGGGTCCGTGGGAGTGCCTGGGTGTGAGTGATGGTGAGGAGAGGAGGACAGGAGAGAGGGATGGGGAGAGTAGTGGAGGAGGAGGAAGGTCAGGAGGGTATCCCTGAGCAGAGCTGGGCTGGGAGAGGGAGATCCGCAAGGCGGATGGGGACCCGGACAAGAGCAGGCACACAAAGGAGAGGATCAGCTGTGTCAGTGGGACGAGGGGTAACTGTCGAGGAGCACCCTACACAGTCAGGGGCACAGCAGGCAGGACAGTCTGGTTCAGACTCCTCGCAGGCCAGAGATGAGGGGGGACAGGATCAGGGATCCCTGATATACAGAGGAGGAGAATACGGCTCTCGTGGAGGCTGTGTTGGAGAGAGTGTCCTCCACCCGAGTGAAACTGACTTACTGAGGAACCCAATGTTCACCCTAGGATTACAATGTGTAGCAAACACACTGAAACCCTGGGGTGAGCATTGGGTTCTCCAGTAAGTTGAGTTGTTGTTTTACTAAGGTTGTAACACACTTCACCAGTGATAACACTTGTCCACTTAATCTGGTTTTTCGTTGATGTAGCCCATGTACTGAGATATGTCAAACTAAAGCAAACTCAGAACACTGATTATATTGAGCAACACAGAAACCTTTGACATGAAATCACTGTGGAAGTATGTCCCCTGGATCACCTCCTTATCACTCCCAACACACATTAGTGTTTCTCTGCCATCATCGATTTGCATGAATACATCACAGAGTCCACTCACTGGCAAACAAGTGGTGGACTCCTGTGATGTGCGTCATGCCTTCCCATGTATGAGGGATACTCTAGCCTTGAGTGTGGTTATGCATTGACAAATGTGTAATCCAACATTTCTTCATACAGACACAAATTGAATAGTGATGGGTCTTCTTTATTGTGTCTCAGAGTACATTAGAACGTACATGTGTTTTCTGGGTATATTGCCTATACTTGTATAAGCACACTAAATGTACTTTGAAACTAAATATTAGTACCTTAATAACACTACTGACCTGCTCATGTGTTGTCCACAAGGTTTGACAACTCTGTAGATGAGCATCCTAACTGTACAGGTTTGATACCTGGATGTTAGTACACACATGAATTTGTGTCTGTATGAAAATGTTCCAGTAGAGGTTGCTGTGAACATCAGATCAAACATTGCATCACCAACACAAACACTTGGAACACCAAGGGGTGAGTTTCAGAGAAGTGTTGTCAAGACATCAGTCCAGTCACATGGAAGATCTTCTGTCCAAGGATGGATCATGCTATGGATGCCTGTGGGACCAGAGGACAGGATTTGGAGCAGCACCCTCAAACTGATCATCATCCAACACCTTCAACTTCATAATCCCCTCAATCTTTTTTGTTACAAGTGAGTACACAAACCATTGCTTTTTTAATGTGTTGTGTACTCGTCTGTAACCCATTATGTGGTGAACTTAAGAAATGTGAACCAGCCCTATGGATATGTGCCCCTGACATGAGTACACACATCAACAAGTATGTTCTGAGAGCTCCATGAAACTAATGTATTTGGGCTGCCACTGTGAGGGTGACAGTGGCAGCCCAATTTTATTTGTTCCATGGAACTATGAGGACATATTTGTAGATGTGTGTATTCATGTCGGGGCCACATATCACTGCACACTCCCAGGTCAGCATGGCGTCCCTGGAGATCTGATCCACGTTTCATGACCCTCTGCTGCTCTTCTCAGCTCTAGCAAAGTTCAAGTCCCATGTTGACTCCAATGGCCTTTTAACCCCTGATGTGACATAGTATTATCCAATGCATTGCACTGGTTAACACTGTTTCGCTACAAGGCTACCATGGTTGCTCTGGCTATGATCATGGCAAATCACGTTAGTTGCTGTCAATCAAGCCCTGTAAGGTGATGAACATGGGTTATGTGTTGTACCTTGTTTCTCATTGGGGGTGTGCGTGATATCCTTGAGGTATGTATGTCAACGTGGAGGAGGGAATGGAAGATGGTTTTGGAATCCTCACACACAATATGCCACGTCCATGGTATGGATGATGTTTTGGGCCAGACAGCTTCCAGTGCAGTGCTGTGTCAATGATCCTGTGGGGTGAAACAGAACATCACGTGCAGTGTGGTTAGTGTGTTGGCACCAATTCACAGGACTAATGGGGGACTTTCATGCCTCCTGTTGCATAAAAGCTCTGCTTGAGATGTATCCAGTCCATGTCAGTGGTGGGGAAATGTATGTAGGTACTGGCCTTACTCTTGAGGGCTGGCAAGACTAGGGCCAGCACTCTGGCGAATGTGGCCTGTGACATGCCAGATGCGTAACCCTCAGTGGACTGGAAGGTGCCACTTGCCATGAAGTATATGGCACAGATGAGTTTTTGCAGGATAGACAGGGCATGGTTGTGGATGTAGATGGGATCCACCTGATCCTTGATGACCTCATACAGTGCAATGATGCTGTGCGGCCTCAACCTGTAGCGATCAATCACCTCATCATCGGTCATTCCAAAGATGTTGCCCCTTGGGCGGTATACCCTGGACAGGGGTCCCTGTGGCAGCTGGGGAGCAACCTGTTGCTGGGGAGCATACTGTTGCTGCAGCTGTGCATCTGCAGGCAGGTGCTGCCCTCCAGGTGGGGATGGGCTCCTGTGTGGCTGCTGAGCCAAAGCCTCCTCACTCGCAACGGGTGAAGGGTGCTGATCAGGTGTGCCTGGGGATTACTGGTGTTCCCTAGCTCTTGCCCTTGCACTCCTTCTCCGCAGTCTTCTCATCAATAAGAATCCCAAAATACTGATTGTTCTCTCTATATCTCTCTCCCTGAGTGGAAAACAAGCCACAAGTGAGTGTGGTGAACTGTCCCTTTAAGTACATGGTAGAACGTTGTGTAGGTGTGGTGATGAGGTGAGTGATGACCAATGGGAAGGTGTTTGTTGTCCAGGTAAGTGTTTGCAGGTGTGTCTGTGTTTAAAAATGTGGTGTGTTCTGATTGTTGTGTCTGTGTCAGTTGCAGGTGTGAAGTTGTGAGGTGCAGGTTGTGTCTGGATCGTCTGGTGATGTTGCACAGGTGAGCTTGTTTTGTATTGGTAGGTGTCTGTGTTGTGTGATAACCCCCATTGTTCTGTGCCATTGCTGTGTTGGTGTTTTTTTGGGGATCCTTGTCCCTGTGGTATTGCTTGTTGTTGTGTGTGACAGTGATTTGTGGTGTCTGTCCATGTTTTTGTGTTATTTTGGCATTGCATGGGTTAATTTTGCCATTTACATGCTTATGCGGTAAGCCTTTTGTCTGTTTTCCTATTTAACAGGTGTTTTGTTTTGCCCCTTAAAGGGATAGTAATACTTCGTTTTAACTTTATTTTATTTTGTAGGCATTAAAAAAACATGAAGAATGATATAAGTCTTATCTCTCAAACCTTTATGGTTTATGAGATATTCACAAGCAAAGTTCCCCTCCCCGCCCCTTTTACCTAGTGTAAACAATCTCTTCTCAGATGTGAGTCTGGTTGTATGACAGTACAGATAACAGAAGGGGACAATTTTCTTTGTATGAAAACAATGAAAGCCCTTCCCCCCTTGACAAGTTTTTCAGCTTTTTCCATTATCTTAATTGAAGATTGTCCCTCTCTGCAGTCTACCTGGGCATCTCCCTTCTGATCTGGTTGAACAGGGGGGGATACTTTGTTTGTGAATATCTCTTAAACCATAAAGGTTTGAGAGATAAGACTTATATCATTCTTCATGTTTTTTTAATGCCTACAAAATAAAATAAAGTTAAAATGAAGTATTACTATCCCTTTAAGTGTCTAACGACTAAGAAGAGTGGGTCTTAACTTTTGTCTGTTAAGTGTCTCTTTGTTTCTGCCGTTAACAGTACCGCAAGCCTTTAAACGGCTCTGGGGACTCTTGTTCCATGTGCCTCAATGCACGTCAGTCTATCGGCCGTAAGGATTTGTGAACTGCCGTTAGCTGTTCTTAAGACGGACCTTTAAATGGCTTACAACACGTTAACGCACCCGTTAGTGTTTTTTTTACTAACACCTGTCTTTAAATCTACCCCTAGATGTTATGTTAATGTTTGTGCTAAACCAGAGATGATACAATCAGTCCTCATGTAACCTGTAATAAACTCTGAGTGTTCCCAGGTATGGAAATAACCTAAAAATACTCCACGGCAGGCCCAGACAGGGACAAAAAATAGGCCCAGGCTTTTAAGGCTGAACAGCCTGGAGCGGCGGGCGGTGGCCTTCACTGACACTGACTGTCGCAGGGTTGTCTGTCGGCCGACGGTGATCGGGGGAGGAGCTTATAATCAGGTGCAGTGTGCCGCATGGCCGCACGTTGATTGCCCGCCACCAGGAAACTTGTAACGAGGTGGCCGTCTTTCAGTAAGTGAAAGACGGCGCAAACTCGTTTAACGATTAATTTTTTTTTAAACTCCCGGACTGGTCCACCGGGCAAATGCCCGGTATGCCGGATGGCCAGTCCTGGCCTGCCACATGTACACCATCATATTTCCTCTCTGACTTTGAATCGTGGCTTTCCTTTTTCCTGTTATCAGCCACACCTTCCCTTCTTCTGGATGATCCCTCTGTCTCCCAGGGAGCCCTCTTTCTTTCTCTAACACCTGAGCTTGGACTACACCAGTGGATGGCTGCTAGTACCCACATGGATGGTCACTTCTTAGCCACTGTGTTCACTAGAGGCTGTGCACTATCTGATTTCAAAATCTCCCTTTTGCCACTATCCGGCCACCATCTTCTAACATTCAGTACTGTTTGTACATGTTCCGCAATCCTTGTGTCCTCTCCCCGCTTCACACGTAACCTCAAATCACTCAGTCTCACTGGTCTTCAGTCCTTCCTGGCTACTGGACTTTCATCTGTTCCCATTAATCCTGACACTAACAGCCTTATCAAAACCTACAACTCAGTCCTATCTTCCTCTTTTAACCTGCGTGATCCTCTCTCTCTCTCTTCCCAGTAAAAACACCAGCTTCTTCCACTCCTGTACCCGTTCAGCTGAAGTCTCTGGCAGACTTTCTCCACTACAGATTCCTCCTTTCCTGCTTTAACTCTGCTCTGTCCCTGACTAAAAAAACATTACTTTTCACAACTAATTAACAGGCATAAATCCAACTCCCGCCTTCTTTTCTCTACCTTTGACACCCTTGTCCACCCTCCATCTGCCTCCCTCCCAAACACTATACAGCCACAAGACTTTGCCGGTTTCTTCAAGGCCAAGGTAAACTTTATCCAGTGAAAATATGCCTCCCCCTCTTGTAAATACCCTCCTATCATTCCTTGTCCCCTCCTGCCACTCTAGACTATTTTTAACTCGTCACTGAGGAGGAATTAACTAACCTCCTAACCTCCTCCTCTCTCCGCTACATTCGCACTCGATCTGCTCCCCTCTCACATCATCCAATCTCTCTTTCCCACACTAATCCCTGTCCTATTACAGATTATTATCCAAAACACTAGGGGTGGGGCTCGCACCAGTGTATATAACAATTAACCCTGTAATTATAAGAACATAATAGTCAAGGTGCACTCAGGATCAAAAATCATATATATACAAACACAGGTAAGGTATGGGGTACAAGAACCACCCAACCATCCCTCTGGCTCAGAAACCCTTTAATACGAGGCACACACACACACAGGGTATAACAAAATATCAAAATAATCTTTAATGAATACAAAAATAAACAATGTAGTGACATAAAAACATTTAAAAACATACAGGTGACAGACGAGCTGTATATAAATATGGAGGCTGCTGCTATGCAACAAAAGCCTACCTACAAAAGTGCAAGATAAGAAGAATATAAATAATCACAAGTGTGATGTGCTACTGACAATATAGTATCCAGTTATAACCAATAAAAGTGAGAGATACTTATCATATATAAAGCAGCAGCCCAAAGTGTAGTCTCAGCTTGTCCGTCTACCCAACTGCCCAACGCGTATCGCCGTTACACCACGGCTTCGTCAGGGGCAATAAAGTGATGGCGAGAGCGTCCTAAAGTACCCACAGCTGACCAATCCGTAACTATAAATAACCCACGTGAGTGGACATATGAAACAAAGTGAGACTCCTAGCGCCAAACAGTCACATGGGCAATTATACCCAATCACACTAGGAAGACTATTCCTACCTTATTCACTGTAAAAGATGCCCTACATCAACTGATACCAAATAACACTTAGTAATCGCGCCATTAAGCCATCAATCGAAAAAAATCAGTCAAAGAAGTAGAGATCTGAACAGTCACCTGTCCATACACTACAAATAAGGTGCACCTTATTGAAACAAAAAACCTGATAGATAAAGAAATATCCTTAATTACAAGGGGTTGATCCTCCCCTAAAAAAAAACATCCGAACACATGATCTTTAATAACAGGCAGCCGTGGATACTATAGAAAGCAATATTAATTGGAAGAAGAAGAAAAAAAAAAAATTAAATTCATTAATTATACAACCTAGGTCCTCCTATGAATTCAAATAAACATTCTCCAAAATATACTTCATGATCTATCAAAATTCAGATCATCAAAAGAGATATTTCCTACATATATATAAAGCAGGTATTCTTGGTAATAGTCCCAAAAGGAAAATCCCAATAACATCAAATAAATCCAGAGGATAAAAATATTTATATTTCCGGAAATAATCAAGTTGATTCTTCCCATAGATTCAGATGAACACTCTCAAAATGGACTCCATGGTCTGCCAAAATTCAGATCATCAAAAGGGTGTATCCTGTGGATAACCCAGGTATTCTTAGTAGTAGTCCCAAAGAGAGTCCCAATTGCCTCAAAGTAGATCCAGGGAGCAAAACGTTTCCACAAGAGAGGTAAAGAATTCCGGAAGTAATTAACTGCAAAAAAACAATAAAACAGTGTTACCATCGTACAAAACTTTCAAAGGTAGCAAGTAAAAAGCATATCCTCATTGAGACCTAGTGGATAACAAGATTGCAAAGCAAAAATCCACCAGGTCTCACACTGTAACAGTTTCTTAGTAATATTACCTCCCCTAATACCAAGTTTTACATTTTCCAACCCCAAAACTTGAATGTGATCCAAAGAACTATGATGATGGGTCAAAAAATGAGCTGCCACAGTAGTCAAAGTCTCACCTCTCTCCTTATCTCTCTGAGCACATTTAATAAGAGAAAAATGTTTCTGAATCCGTGTTTTAAGAAACTGTGTAGTCTGTCCCACATAAAACAAATTACAGGGACACTTGATAGCGTATACACAATTCTTAGTGCGACAATTTATGAAGTCCCTAAACAATAAATTTTTCCGAAACACCGGACTATAGACCCCTTTTTGTGGAGATATATGTTGGCAAATAGAGCATCTCCCACAAGGGAAGGAACCCACTATTTGGGTGCCACCTACATTACGTTTAGGAGTACAAAAATGACTATGTACTAACTGGTCCGCCAAATTCTTGCTTCTACGTGCTGTCATTTGTGGCGTATCTGACAAAAATGAACTAAGTGTACCATCAGTAAGAAGCAAATGCCAATGTCTTTGTAAAATATGACGAATTTGATTCCATTGAGAATTATATCGAGTAATAATGCGTAACTCTTCCTTACTCTTAGATTCCCTATTTTTCAATCCTGAATTTAAAAGGGAATGTCGTGTCGTCATATTAGCCTTATTAAATCCTCGACGTAAGCAAGAATTCGGATAGCCCCTTGCTCTAAATCTTTGTTGTAATTCTCTAGAACGAATACGAAAGGTACTCTCATTAGAGCAATTCCGTTTGATCCTTAAATATTGTCCCACCGGAATACCTTTCTTTCAGCTTTCAATATGAGCACTTGTATAATGTAATAAGGAATTAACCGCAGTGGGCTTCCTAAACAAATCCATCTGTAAGATACCATCGTCATCAATCATCACTGTAATATCCAAGAAATTCACAATATTCTCTGAAAAAGAGAAAGTAAGATGTATATTTAATGTATTCTGATTGAGAATCTCAATAAATTCATGACATAAAGAAGCCGAACCTGTCCACAAAAATAAAATATCATCAATATAACGAAACCAATAAAGAATATGTTTAGTATATTTTTCCAACGATTCACTAAAGACTGTTTCCCGCTCCCACCAACCTAAAAAAAGGTTGGCATAAGCCGGGGCGCATTTCGCCCCCATCGCCGTCCCAGATAATTGTAAATAATACTGGAATCAAAAATGAAAAAATTGTGTGTCAAAACAAATTCCAGCATTTCTAATAAAAACTCACAAAAGTCCTTATCCCCAGCCAAATTACACTGCTGTAAGAAATAAGAAATTGCTCGGATACCAAATTGATGAGGAATGTTAGAATATAGCGCCTCTACATCACAAGTGACTAGTAGAGTGCCCTGTTCCACCGAAATTTCTTGTAATTTAGTAATAAGGTCAGCTGAATCCCTTAAGTAGGAGTCTAATTCAAGTACCAATGGTTGTAAGAAGTGGTCTAAAAAAAGACACACTTTCTCACAAAGTGATCCAATTCCCGCCACTATAGGACGTCCTGTTGGACGAGAAATACTCTTATGCACCTTTGGTAGTACATAAAAAGTAGATGTCACAGGAAATGTTACTGTCTGAAGTGTATAGACAATTGAATAATAAATCTATTTATAAACGATTGTTGTCAGACCCCACTAATATTTTTAAAAATCAATTGATGCGTAGCCTTGGATGGTGGGATCATCTCAAAACGAGAATTTGATTTTCTAACAGTAACATTTCCTGTGACATCTACTTTTTATGTACTACCAAAGGTGCATAAGAGTATTTCTCGTCCAACAGGACGTCCTATAGTGACGGGAATTGGATCACTTTGTGAGAAAGTGTGTCTTTTTTTAGACCACTTCTTACAACCATTGGTACTTGAATTAGACTCCTACTTAAGGGATTCAGCTGACCTTATTACTAAATTACAAGAAATTTCTGTGGAACAGGGCACTCTAATAGTCACTTGTGATGTAGAGGCGCTATATTCTAACATTCCTCATCAATTTGGTATCCGAGCAATTTCTTATTTCTTACAGCAGTGTAATTTGGCTGGGGATAAGGACTTTTGTGAATTTTTATTAGAAATGCTGGAATTTGTTTTGACACACAATTTTTTCATTTTTGATTCCAGTATTATTTACAGTTATCTGGGACGACGATGGGGGCGAAATGCGCCCCGGCTTATGCCAACCTTTTTTTAGGTTGGTAGGAGCGGGAAACAGTCTTTAGTGAATCGTTGGAAAAATATACTTAACATATTCTTTATTGGTTTCTTTATATTGATGATATTTTATTTTTGTGGACAGGTTCGGCTTCTTTATGTCATGAATTTCTTGAGATTCTCAATCAGAATACATTAAATATACATCTTACTTTCTCTTTTTCAGAGAATATTGTGAATTTCTTGGATATTACAGTGATGATTGATGACGATGGTATCTTACAGACGGATTTGTTTAGGAAGCCCACTGCGGTTAATTCCTTATTACATTATACAAGTGCTCATATTGAAAGCTGAAAGAAAGGTATTCCGGTGGGACAATATTTAAGGATCAAACGGAATTGCTCTAATGAGAGTACCTTTCGTATTCGTTCTAGAGAATTACAACAAAGATTTAGAGCAAGGGGCTATCCAAATTCTTGCTTACGTCGAGGATTTAATAAGGCTAATATGACGACACGACATTCCCTTTTAAATTCAGGATTGAAAAATAGGGAATCTAAGAGTAAGGAAGAGTTACGCATTATTACTCGATATAATTCTCAATGGAATCAAATTCGTCATATTTTACAAAGACATTGGCATTTGCTTCTTACTGATGGTACACTTAGTTCATTTTTGTCAGATACACCACAAATGACAGCACGTAGAAGCAAGAATTTGGCGGACCAGTTAGTACATAGCCATTTTTGTACTCCTAAACGTAATGTAGGTGGCACCCAAATAGTGGGTTCCTTCCCTTGTGGGAGATGCTCTATTTGCCAACATATATCTCCACAAAAAGGGGTCTATAGTCCGGTGTTACGGAAAAATGTATTGTTTAGGAACTTCATAAATTGTCGCACTAAGAATTGTGTATACGCTATCAAGTGTCCCTGTAATTTGTTTTATGTGGGACAGACTACACAGTTTCTTAAAACACGGATTCAGAAACATTTTTCTCTTATTAAATGTGCTCAGAGAGATAAGGAGAGAGGTGAGACTTTGACTACTGTGGCAGCTCATTTTTTGACCCATCATCATAGTTCTTTGGATCACATTCAAGTTTTGGGGTTTGAAAATGTAAAACTTGGTATTCGGGGAGGTAATATTACTAAGAAACTGTTACAGTGTAAGACCTGGTGGATTTTTGCTTTGCAATCTTGTTATCCACTAGGTCTCAATGAGGATATGCTTTTTTTACTTGCTACCTTTGAAAGTTTTGTACGATGGTAACACTGTTTTATTGTATTTTTGCAGTTAATTACTTCCGATATTCTTTACCTCTCTTGTGGAAACGTTTTGCTCCCTGGATCTACTTTGAGGCAATTGGGACTCTCTTTGGGACTACTACTAAGAATACCTGGGTTATCCACAGGATACATCCCTTTTGATGATCTGAATTTTGGCAGACCATGGAGTCCATTTTGAGAGTGTTCATCTGAATCTATGGGAAGAATCAGCTTGATTATTTCCGGAAATATAAATATTTTTATCCTCTGGTGTCACGGTTTATTATGACTCTCAGACACAAGTTTTAGGTAAAAAATCAATTTTATTGAAATAATAAATTGATAACTTAGGATGGCAATAACATACATATATATATATACAGAAAATAGCACAGACAGAAGGCAGACTCTACCGGTCCTGTCAATATACCGGACAGGACAGTCTTTAGGCTCTACCGGCCTTGCCAATACCGGGTAAGGCAACCTGCAGATGGAATAGCATAACGGTTTTACCGGCCTTACCAAATTACCGGGCAAGGCAGCCTCAATAGATACACAATGTAGGCTCTACCGGCCCTGCCAATACCGGGTAAGGCAACCTCAGATGGAATGTGGCAAAAGGTTCTACCGGCCTTACCAATACCGGGCAGGGCAGCCCAGAGATAATAGCAGCAGTCAGATGAAACTGGCAAATTAGCAGAATCGTTAAGCAGCAAGGCTTTGGAGCAAACCAGCGTCCGCAAGCTGGGAACAACACTGAATAGTATAGCCGTTAGGCTTAGCGAGCAAACCAGTGACCGCACACTGGAGTAACAAGCGAGTAGTATAGCCGCAAGGCTTAGGAGCAAACCAGCGTCCGCACGCTGGGACCAACACAGAATTGTATAGCCGATAGGCTTTGGAGCAAACCACTGACCGCACACTGGTGTAACAAGTGAGTTTGTATAGCCGCAAGGCTTAGGAGCAAACCAGCGTCCGCACGCTGGGTCCAGCACAGATTTGTAGAGCTGATAGGCTTTGGAGCAAACCAGTGACCGCACACTGGTGTAACAAGTGAGTTTGTATAGCCGCAAGGCTTAGGAGCAAACCAGCGTCCGCACGCTGGGACCAACACAGATTTGTATAGCTGATAGGCTTTGGAGCAAACCAGTGACCGCACACTGGTGAAACAAGTGAGTTCGTATAGCCGCAAGGCTTAGGAGCAAACCAGCGTCCGCACGCTGGGACCAACACAGATTTGTAGAGCTGATAGGCTTTGGAGCAAACCAGTGACCGCACACTGGTGTAACAAGTGAGTTTGTATAGCCGCAAGGCTTAGGAGCAAACCAGCGTCCGCACGCTGGGACCAACACAGATTTGTATAGCTGATAGGCTTTGGAGCAAACCAGTGACCGCACACTGGTGTAACAAGCGAGTTTGTAAAGCCGCAAGGCTTAGGAGCAAACCAGCGTCCGCACGCTGGGACCAACACGGAATTGAGCAATGTCAGCAACGCGACCAGGCAGAAGGTCGCCAGGATACTGAAGACAGGTGATGAGATGACAGGAACCAGCAACCCTCAGTCAGGTCAGCAAACAGCAGAGAAGAAGTTCAGCAGTAACTGCAACACCAGAGACTAGGCCGGAACCAGGACTGGAGTAACTCAGCATCCAGGAAACACTGGAACAGTAGAGATCAGGAACTCAGGAACACAGGAGATCAGGAACTCAGGAACACTGGAACAGGGGCCCAGCTATCACTAGCATAGTGATAGCAAGAAGGTCAGAAACAACACGAAAGGGCACTCAAAGGGTGCCCAATCCAGGTTTAAATAGTCAATAAGAGGCGGGCTATCTGCAGACAGCCAATAGAAGCCCCCTACTGGTGACAGACAAGTAACTGCAGCAAATCACGGGCACCGTGATAGTACCCCCCTTTCAAAGACCCCCTCTCCTAGAATAGGGTTTAGGTTTCTGCGGGTAATTGGCATGAAAGGCCCTAGTTAACCTAGGTGCATGAAGGTCCGTACTATCCACCCATGATCGATCCTCAGGACCATACCCTTTCCAATGTACCAGGTACTGTACCCTTCCTCTAAGCCTACGGGAATCAATAATGCTCTGAACCTCGTACTCCTCCTGGCCCTCAACCTCAACAGGTCCTGGCACCACAGGTGTGGTAGTATAGCGATTACAAACCAGAGGCTTAAGAAGGGACACATGGAACACATTATGGATACGCATGGATGCAGGTAGGTCTAGTGCATAGGAGACAGGGTTAATTTTGCGAATAACTCTGTATGGACCAATAAACCGAGGAGCCAACTTATTAGACGGAACCTGCAGCTTGAGATTTCTGGAGGAAAGCCATACTCTATCCCCAACCTGAAAGGAAACCGCTGGAAGCCTTCTGCGATTAGCATGGCGCTGATGACGCTGAAATGACTGACCAAGTGCCCTCTGAACTTGTGCCCATGTGGAACGGAGTTGCTCGATATGCTCATCCAGAGCTGGAATCTGTTGCGTCTGAAATGAGTCTGGAAGCAAACAGGGCTGGAACCCATAATTAATCAGAAACGGAGAGCTCCCAGATGAAGAATTGACCGCACAGTTCCTGGCGAACTCTGCCCAAGGCAACAAGTCGGACCAATTATCATGATGGTCAGTAACGAAACAACGGAGAAATTGTTCCAAGCCCTGATTAGCTCGTTCAGCGGCTCCATTGGTCTGGGGATGGTAGGCAGAGGAGAAGGACAGCTGTATGCCCATCTGTTGGCAAAATGCCCTCCAAAATCTAGACACAAACTGGCTCCCCCTGTCAGACACCAGTACCCTAGGCACTCCATGCAACCGGAATACTTCTCTGGCGAACACCATTGCCAATTCCTTCGCTGAAGGAAGACCACGGAGGGGCACGAAATGAGCCATTTTAGAAAACCTGTCCACCACCATGAATATAAAGGAGTACCCCTTCGACATAGGCAACTCTCCCATAAAATCAATGGAAACATGAGACCAGGGGCGTTCGCCATTAGGCACCGGTTGAAGCAAGCCCACAGGGAGATGTCTCGGGGTCTTAGCGCGGGCGCAGGTGGCACAGGCATTCGTAAATTCGGCACAATCGTTTCTCATGGAAGGCCACCAAAATAACTGAGAAAGGGACCATAACAATTGGTCTCTACCAATATGTCCCGCAGCCTTAGAGGAATGGTAGGTTTCGAGCAGCCTAGTACGAAATGATTCAGCGACAAAACATTTGCCCACTGGGGTTTCATGGGGAGCGGACCCCTGAGAGGCCAGGATCTCCTCCCCTAGAGGAGAAGTGATACTCGTGCGTATAGTAGCCAGTATTCTATCAGGTTGGATGATAGGAGCTGGTGCTTCCACTCTGTCACTGTCGACCTCAAATTGTCTTGACAGTGCATCAGCCCTGATATTTTTTGACCCTGGTAAATATGATACAATGAAATTAAATCGAGACAGGAACAGTGCCCACCTGGCCTGACGAGAGGACAATCTCTTGGCCTCCGAGAGATAGGTCAGATTCTTATGATCTGTTAGGATTAAGACAGGATTCTTAGTACCTTCAAGCAAATGACGCTATTCCTTAAGAGCAAGGATAATGGCCAATAATTCTCTGTCACCTATCTCATAGTGGCTTTGAGTGACAGTCAACTTTTTAGAGAAAAACCCACAAGGTCTGAGAGTTCCACCTTTCTCGTGTCGCTGCGAAAGTACTGCCCCGACCCCAATATCTGAGGCATCAACCTCTAACGTAAATGGAAGTAAAGGATTGGGGTGGGATAACACAGGAGCCGCAGCAAATGCCAGCTTCAAATTCTCAAAGGCTTTCTCAGCAGATACCGGCCAACAAGAAGGATTAGCACCCTTGTGCGTAAGATCGGACAGAGGTTTGACAATGGAAGAAAAGTTCTTAATAAACCTCCTATAATAATTAGCGAAACCCAGGAAACGCTGTATGGCTTTAAGACCCTTGGGTTTTGGCCATTGTAGGACAGCTGACAACTTTTCTTTGTCCATGGCAATGCCATCATTGCCAATTATGAACCCCAAGAATGGCACACTGGTTCTATGAAACTCACATTTTTCCATTTTACAAAATAATTTGTTCTCACGGAGTCGTAGCAATACTGCGGATACATCTTTGATGTGCTGTGCCATGTTTTGGGAGTAAATCAGTATATCGTCGAGGTACACCACAACACATGTCTGTAACATATCTCTCAGAACATCATTTATCAGTTCCTGGAAAACTGCGGGTGCATTACACAGCCCAAAAGGCATTACTAGATACTTGTAGTGCCCAGCTCGAGTATTAAAGGCAGTTTTCCACTCATCACCTGCTCGAATGCGAACCAGATTGTAAGCGGCCCGTAGGTCCAACTTGGTAAATATCGAAGCGCCCTTAAGCCTGTCAAAAAGCTCGGTGATGAGTGGTATTGGGTATGCATTTTTTGCCATTAGTTTATTCAAGCCCCGGTAGTCAATGCATGGTCTTAATTCGCCATTTTTCTTTTTTACAAAAAAGAACCCAGCCCCAGCTGGAGAGGTAGATTTACGTATGATCCCTCTAGCAAGGGCATCAGAAATGTAATCCTCCATAGCCTTATTTTCATCACAAGATAATGGATAAGTGCGTCCTTTTGGAGGTACTGCACCAGGCTGCAATTCAATGCAACAATCATAAGGTCTATGCTGGGGTAGCATACTAGCCTCTCCTTTGCTAAAAACATCGCCAAACTGTTGGTACACATCCGGCATAGCAGAGGAGGTGCACATGACCTTAATAGGCTGGATGACGCACTTGTCCATACAAAACTGGGACCAAGCAGCAATTTCACACTTTTTCCAATCGAATTGTGGGTTATGTAACTGTAACCACGGAAATCCCAATATCACCGCATGGTGCGGGGAATTAATCAGTTGAAACTGCTGCTCTTCTCTGTGAAGTGCCCCAATAGTCATAGACAATGGCATAGTTTCAAATATAACCTGAGGCGGTTCTAAGGGTCTACCATCAATCGCTTCAATAGTCAAGGGGTTTTCTCTTTCAATGCGTGGAACTCCGTGCAATTCAGCAAAGGTATTATCCATAAAATACCCTGCTGCACCGGAGTCAACCAAGGCCAAAACCTCCACAGAGCGTTGTGCCCAAGACAATACCACCTGTATGGTGGGTTTCATTGTGCCTGACACTGGGGACGATTGTACACCACCTAGGGCCTGTCCCCCAAGGTACCCTAGGTGTGTGCGTTTCCCGGACGTACCGGACAGGAATTTAGCAAGTGCCCTTTTTTACCGCAGTATAAACATAACCCTTGTTTTTTGCGATATAGTCTCTCTGCCTTGGATAGTCTAGTGAAGCCTATTTCCATAGGTTCACTTGTTTCCCGTACTGGTTCACTAGACTTCAATGCCAAGGGAGGGATGGGTGGGCAAAACATGCTACTAGGCTCATTATTTTTTGACCGTAACTTACGATCTCTGGCAATTGATCTCTCACGTATTCTGGAGTCAATTATCATAACATACTCAATGTAATCATCTAGATCAATAGGTAGATCTTTAGCAGCGATTTCGTCTTTAATGTGGTCATTCAGGCCTTGAGAGAAGGCTGCCAATAATGCCTCGTTATTCCAACCTACCTCTGCTGCCAATGTGCGGAATTCGATGGCATAGTCGCCCACTGTACGCCTGCCCTGTTGTATCTCCATAAGGCGTTTGGCAGCAGAGGTGGTTCTACCAGGAGGCTCAAACACTCTTCGAAAGGAACGCACAAATTCACTAAAGTTCTTAGTACAAGGTTTAGCATTCTCCCACAAGGGGTTAGCCCAAGCCAATGCTCTGCCAGTGAGCAGTGATATCGTGAACCCCACTTTACTACGATCATTGGGAAATGCGTGTGCCGTCAATTCCATAAAGATTTCGAGTTGATTGATGAACCCTCTGCAGAGACTAGGGTCACCATCATATCTTAGCGGCAAGGGTGCAGAAGCCGTTAACCCTTTAACAGTACCCCCTAGGGGTCTGGTATCACTTTCCGGTGTCTGACTTGGCGAGACCACCGGGCTAGAGCTAGATTGGTCAGCAGGTACCGTGCGTTCAAGGATCGTTTGAATTGCAACTGCCAACTGATCCAAACGTTGCTCGAGCACATCCATCCTCCAATGGATATTCTGTGCGTTACCTTCACCCTTGCTGTCTGAGGTCATGGCCCTTTCGTACTGTCACGGTTTATTATGACTCTCAGACACAAGTTTTAGGTAAAAAATCAATTTTATTGAAATAATAAATTGATAACTTAGGATGGCAATAACATACATATATATATATACAGAAAATAGCACAGACAGAAGGCAGACTCTACTGGTCCTGTCAATATACCGGACAGGACAGTCTTTAGGCTCTACCGGCCTTGCCAATACCGGGTAAGGCAACCTGCAGATGGAATAGCATAACGGTTTTACCGGCCTTACCAAATTACCGGGCAAGGCAGCCTCAATAGATACACAATGTAGGCTCTACCGGCCCTGCCAATACCGGGTAAGGCAACCTCAGATGGAATGTGGCAAAAGGTTCTACCGGCCTTACCAATACCGGGCAGGGCAGCCCAGAGATAATAGCAGCAGTCAGATGAAACTGGCAAATTAGCAGAATCGTTAAGCAGCAAGGCTTTGGAGCAAACCAGCGTCCGCAAGCTGGGAACAACACTGAATAGTATAGCCGTTAGGCTTAGCGAGCAAACCAGTGACCGCACACTGGAGTAACAAGCGAGTAGTATAGCCGCAAGGCTTAGGAGCAAACCAGCGTCCGCACGCTGGGACCAACACAGAATTGTATAGCCGATAGGCTTTGGAGCAAACCAGTGACCGCACACTGGTGTAACAAGTGAGTTTGTATAGCCGCAAGGCTTAGGAGCAAACCAGCGTCCGCACGCTGGGTCCAGCACAGATTTGTAGAGCTGATAGGCTTTGGAGCAAACCAGTGACCGCACACTGGTGTAACAAGTGAGTTTGTATAGACGCAAGGCTTAGGAGCAAACCAACGTCCGCACGCTGGGACCAACACAGATTTGTATAGCTGATAGGCTTTGGAGCAAACCAGTGACCGCACACTGGTATAACAAGCGGGCTTGTATAGCCGCAAGGCTTAGGAGCAAACCAGCGTCCGCACGCTGGGACCAACACAGATTTGTATAGCTGATAGGCTTTGGAGCAAACCAGTGACCGCACACTGGTGAAACAAGTGAGTTCGTATAGCCACAAGGCTTAGGAGCAAACCAGCGTCCGCACGCTGGGACCAACACAGATTTGTAGAGCTGATAGGCTTTGGAGCAAACCAGTGACCGCACACTGGTGTAACAAGTGAGTTTGTATAGCCGCAAGGCTTAGGAGCAAACCAGCGTCCGCACGCTGGGACCAACACAGATTTGTATAGCTGATAGGCTTTGGAGCAAACCAGTGACCGCACACTGGTGTAACAAGCGAGTTTGTAAAGCCGCAAGGCTTAGGAGCAAACCAGCGTCCGCACGCTGGGACCAACACGGAATTGAGCAATGTCAGCAACGCGACCAGGCAGAAGGTCGCCAGGATACTGAAGACAGGTGATGAGATGACAGGAACCAGCAACCCTCAGTCAGGTCAGCAAACAGCAGAGAAGAAGTTCAGCAGTAACTGCAACACCAGAGACTAGGCCGGAACCAGGACTGGAGTAACTCAGCATCCAGGAAACACTGGAACAGTAGAGATCAGGAACTCAGGAACACAGGAGATCAGGAACTCAGGAACACTGGAACAGGGGCCCAGCTATCACTAGCATAGTGATAGCAAGAAGGTCAGAAACAACACGAAAGGGCACTCAAAGGGTGCCCAATCCAGGTTTAAATAGTCAATAAGAGGCGGGCTATCTGCAGACAGCCAATAGAAGCCCCCTACTGGTGACAGACAAGTAACTGCAGCAAATCACGGGCACCGTGATATCTGGATTTATTTGATGTTATTGGGATTTTCCTTTTGGGACTATTACCAAGAATACCTGCTTTATATATATGTAGGAAATATCTCTTTTGATGATCTGAATTTTGATAGATCATGAAGTATATTTTGGAGAATGTTTATTTGAATTCATAGGAGGACCTAGGTTGTATAATTAATGAATTTATTTTTTTTTTCTTTTCTTCTTCCAATTAATATTGCTTTCTATAGTATCCACGGCTGCCTGTTATTAAAGATCATGTGTTCGGATGTTTTTTTTTAGGGGAGGATCGACCCCTTGTAATTAGGGATATTTCTTTATCTATCAGGTTTTTTGTTTCAATAAGGTGCACCTTATTTGTAGTGTATGGACAGGTGACTGTTCAGATCTCTACTTCTTTGACTGATTTTTTTCGATTGATGGCTTAATGGCGCGATTACTAAGTGTTATTTGGTATCAGTTGATGTAGGGCATCTTTTACAGTGAATAAGGTAGGAATAGTCTTCCTAGTGTGATTGGGTATAATTGCCCATGTGACTGTTTGGCGCTAGGAGTCTCACTTTGTTTCATATGTCCACTCACGTGGGTTATTTATAGTTACGGATTGGTCAGCCGTGGGTACTTTAGGATGCTCTCGCCATCACTTTATTGCCCCTGACGAAGCTGTGGTATAATGGCGATACGCGTTGGGCAGTTGGGTAGACGGACAAGCTGAGACTACACTTTGGGCTGCTGCTTTATATATGATAAGTATCTCTCACTTTTATTGGTTATAACTGGATACTATATTGTCAGTAGCACATCACACTTGTGATTATTTATATTCTTCTTATCTTGCACTTTTGTAGGTAGGCTTTTGTTGCATAGCAGCAGCCTCCATATTTATATACAGCTCGTCTGTCACCTGTATGTTTTTAAATGTTTTTATGTCACTACATTGTTTATTTTTGTATTCATTAAAGATTATTTTGATATTTTGTTATACCCTGTGTGTGTGCCTTGTATTAAAGGGTTTCTGAGCCAGAGGGATGGTTGGGTGGTTCTTGTACCCCATACCTTACCTGTGTTTGTATATATACTATTACAGATTATTAACGTCTCCTTTTCCACTGATACCTTTCCTGACAACTTCAAACATAATATAGAACAATTCCTCTGACATCACCACATCCTCTAGCTATAACCCGTTTTCTCTCCTGCATGTTGCCTCTAAGCTCTTGGGACACCTAGATTACTCCCACCTACTCGACTTCCTTATCACGCACGACCTGCTTCACCCGTTACAATGTGGCTTTTGCACTGCTCAATCCCCAGACACTGCTCTCACAAGAGTGCTCAATGATCTTCAGATTGCCAAATCACATGGTCACTATTCAATACCCTCAGCTGCTTTTGTCACTGTTGATCATGACCTCCTCTTCTAAATTCTTCACTCCTTAGGAATCTGTAACTTAGCACTGTACTGGCTGTCCTCTTAGCTAACTGATCTGTCCTTCAGTGTCTCCACTGCCATCTCTTCATCCTCATCTGTCCACCTCTCTATTGGTGTTCCTCAAGGTTCTTTTCTAGGACCTCTTCTGTCCTCTGTCTCTCTTTACACAATAACGCTCTTATTAACTCATTCAGACTCCAATATCACCTCTTTGCAGATGACACCCAGCTTTATTTATCTGCACCTCAACTGACTTCTGATATTCAATCTAAAGTCACAGATTGCCTCTCTGCTCTCTCATTCTGAATGGCTCAGAGACACCTCAAGCTCAATATGACTAAAACGGAGATAATACTCATCCCACCCAGGTCTGCCCAGTAGCGCCCTTCCAGGTGACAGTTAATGGCACTACCATAAATCCAGTATCAGAAGCACAGTGCTTAGGGTCGATAATTGACGCTGCTCTCTCACTATCTTCTCATATTAATTACATTGCTAAATCCTGCCACTTTCTCTTTCATAACATATCCAAAATCTGTCCCTTCCTCTGTTCCTCCACAACTAAAATTCATACACAAGTACTCATCCTGTCCCATATGAGCTACTTACGGATCTAATCCTCATCCCACCTAGGCCAGGCCCAGTAGGGCCCGTCCAGGTGACTACCATAAATCTAGTATCAGAAGCATGGTACCTAGGGGTGATAATTGACACTGCTCTCTCATTCTCCTCTCATATTAACGCCATCACTAAATCCTGCCACTTTCTCTTGTGCAACATTGCTAAAATCCATCCCTTCCTCTGTTTCTCCACATTTAAATTCTTACACAAGTACTCATCCTATCCCACATGGACTACTGTAACCTTCTTCTCTCTGGCCTTCCTGCCTCCCAATTCCACCCACTTCAATCCATGCACAATGCTGCAGCACAAATTACCCTATTGTCAGTACTACACCTGATCCAAATGTGCTTATGACTTGCAGGTACACTTAGATATATATATCTATATATATAAAAGAAGACTTTGTGCCTGCCAAAACACACCCAGGGGAGGCAGACCAAAGGCCACTGCTACTGGTGTGAAAATCATGCAGGGAGTTGGCCCGCCCCCACTATGCAGCCCGCCCACCACTATCAAAGTCAGAAAAAAACAAAATGGATGCCACTTGCTCCTACACCACAGAAAACACACATGCCCCACTCACACAGCACCAAACACACACACACATGCCCCACTTATACACACAGCACCACACACACACATGCCCCCCCAAACACCACACACAGAGCACCATACACACACACAAAGCCAGAAAGAAATATGGCTGACACACACACAAACACACAATCACTTACCCTGACTCCCAGTGGCCTCAGCAGGGCCTGTAGTACAGCCACTGAAGGGTGCTACAGCACCAGGGTAACAAAATGGCACTCAAGGGGTTAAGGTAGGCCCTCATTGCTGAATTACTTCTTCACTGTCATCATTTGCCATGCAAGACACAGGACAGACCGCCATCAGGTACACACTTAACCCACTGACTGCCACAGGGTTGTGTATCAAGTTTTACCCCTCAGGGAGTGTGTCCAAACCCCTCACACTGTAAACTTGCATTTCCCTCCCACTTCTCCTCCTTCCCCAGCCTATTACTAGCACTTTTCCACATTTCTGTTAATCCCCGCCCCTACTCATGATTAATCCCCGCCCACTTTTAACCCAAATTGCCCCATTGCTCTCTCCACATCAGCACAACAGAAGTCCCCTCCAGGGACTCCATAAGCATATATGTTGCGTGTGTGTGTACATCTCTGTTACATATTTGTGTGCACGTGTGCATCTCCGGTGTGTGTGTGTGCATGTCTCTGCCGTTCACTGTGTGTATGTGTCTGCCTGTGTGCTGCATATGTCTGTGTTTATCAGTGTGTCTACATTTCACACACGTGCGCCCAACGGTCATAAGATGGCGGGCAACGCCGTCCCACATTGCTACTATATGTATATTTCTTAAAACACATATATTAAAATAATGAAGGAATATAAAGACCTTATTGTAAGTAAATGAACATTTAAAGCAATATAAGAAATATTGAAAAAATAATAATAATTACAGCTTTGGTTCAAGATAGAAGTCCTTATGTTCATATAAACTTCCTGGTTGGAGTCATAAATTAGAAGAAAAGAGACGTCTCATTAATGATAAATACTGTATTCTCTGGTATTCAAAACGGACCAGCGTTATCAGATCCCCTTCTCGCTTCTATGGCTGCAGCCCTTTATTCCTATCACCAGTGGTCATGCAGTGTATTCAGCACTTGACCCTTATGCACTCTGTATGTCTCCCATTACCACTTTAGATTGTAAGCTTTTTGGGCAAGGACCTCAATGCCAGTGTTTCACTTTTCAAAGCACTTGTAACCCTGTATTATATAAAAGGTTAAATTGTACAGCACTGCATACACTTGTGGCGCTATATAAACATCAGGGCCGGTGCAAGGATTTTTTTATACACAGGCGAAGGTGCATTTTGATGCCCCCCCCACCCGGACACAATCCCCTGACCCCCCCCCGACCTTGCCACAATCCCCTGCCCCGCCCACATATTCACCTCCACACTCTCCCCACCTCAAATTGCCCCTTCCACAATGCTCCCTTCATCTCCACATTGCCCTTCCACAATACCCCCTTATCTCCGCATTGCCCTTCATCTCCACAATGTCCCTTCCACAATGCCCCATTATCTCCACATTGCCCCTTCCACATTGCCCCCTTATCTCCACATTACCCCTTCCACATTGCCCCCTTATCTCCACATTACCCCTTCCACAATGCCCCCTTATCTCCACATTGCCCTTTCCACAATGCCCCCTTATCTCCACATTGCCCCTTCATCTCCACAATTCCCCTTCACAATGCTTCCTTTATCTCCACAATGCCCCCTCCACATTGACCCTTCCATAATGCCCCTTCATCCCCTACCTTGAGTCCCTGGTGGTCTAGCGGCGTGCCACAGCTTAAAGCTCTGTGCCTCCTTCGGCACAGAGCTGAGGCTCCCGCGCGCTGCTCTCAGTAATGCAGAGCGCTGGGAGATGATGTCATCTCCCAGCGCTCTATATTACTACAGAACCTGGGTCTCTCTGCGGTGTGTAACATAGACGCTGCGAGGGAGCGCTGATTTACACTACCAATCGCTCCCTCGCGGTGTCTTTGTAACACACCGCAGGGAGACCCAGGCAGATATATATATTATAAAAAAAACAAAAAACAACTTCCCTCTTTTCGGCGCCCCTCCATTGCGGCGCCCTAAGGCAGCTGCCTGTTCTGCCTTAATGGCAGCGTATCAATTCTTCCATTCATTCAGTACTGCCACCAGCCACGCCCCCAGACACACAACCTAACACAAAAGTGTCCTCTTCGGCCATTTGAAAAGTTGGGAGGTTTGTATTAAGCATTTGTTTTGTGCCAAAAATGTACCTTTTTATCTCAGTGGGCCATATTCAGGAAGGCAGAAGGGCAAATCAGCTGCACCTTGGGGGACCACAGAACATTCCTATTGATTTAAATGGGATATTAAGTTACTATATGCTACAGAATAGGAGAAAGACTGTAAAAAAAACCCAGATGTAATAACTTCATTATGGCCACAAGAGGTCACTACAATCATAGGAATAACAAAAAAATATAGTTAAATAACCCTCAGATGAATGCTTTTAGAAAAGCTAGAACAAACTGAGGCATGTTTATCAATATTTTGGTAACTGTATCACTAGATGTAATTTGCAACTGCACATTAAGAAGTAGTTGCCACTAATTTTTGCCTTATTAAATGGGTGAGGAATAGGGATTCCCTAAATTCCATTATATTAAATGGTCCTATTAACCCTTTGAATGCATTGCGTACCCCACTAGCATTCAAAGGGTTAACACCTTGAACACTAGAGAGGGATCGAATAATTAGGAGTTTTAGTTTCCCCCCAGTGATGCTGTTGGTTTGCTAGAAAACTGCACCTGTTTCGAGTATAGAAAACTACACATGGCCCTTTAGAACACTGTAAGCATTTTCAGGCAGGGAAATGAAATGTCCAGCTACAGACTACAGAAGAGTTCCAGGAGATAAGTATATAGATATCACACTGCTGCATTTAATTGCTTCTTGTCTACTGCTCGTTGAGTTAATTTTATAATCTACAGAATACAACAAACCCTAAAGAATAATGAACACTGTTGAAGCCAAATGTCTTTTCTTTATGATAATATGTGAACTAAATACAAACAAACTGGAGCTTAGTAAATCCATGCCTCACACGTTTCCTTCTTTGTATATAAGTGTATCACCTCGCTACCCAGCAATAAAATTCACATTATAGTTGGTTTAAACTCCACTATCTGTGATTATACACCAGTCTGTGTAAATAAAATACTTTGGTCTTGTTCTAAATCATTTATTCAGTTACACAAAGCGATGTCAATAGGTCACGAAATAACCTAAAAATTATTGGTAATACTCTGCCCACAAGCCAAGTGCTTCTGTTACTCACAGTAATTATATAGATACGCCTGACTGCTGTGTGATGGACTCCTACCTAGGTAAGTGTTTCTGTTACACACAGTAATGATATAGATACACCTGACTGCTGTATGATGGACTCCTACCTAGGTAAGTGCTTCTGTTACACACAGTAATCATATAGATACACCTGACTGCTGTATGACGGACTCCTACCTAGGTAAGTACTTCTGTTACACACAGTAATCATATAGATACATCTGACTGCTGTATGATGGACTCCTTCCTAGGTAAGTGCTTCTGTTACACACAGTAATTATATAGATACACCTGACTGCTGTGTGATGGACTCCTACCTAGGTAAGTGCTTCTGTTACACACAGTAATTATATAGATACTCCTGACTGCTGTATGATGGACTCCTACCTAGGTAAGTACTTCTGTTACACACAGTAATTATATACATACACCTGACTGCTGTATAATGGACTCCTACCTAGGTAAGTGCTTCTGTTGCACACAGTAATTATACAGATACGCCTGACTGCTGTGTGATGGACTCCTACCTAGGTAAGTGCTTCTGTTACACACAGTAATTATATGGATACACCTGACTGCTGTGTGATGGACTCCTACCTAGGTAAGTCCTGTTACACATAGTAATAATATAGATACACCTGACTACTGTGTGATGGACTCCTACCTAGGTAAGTGCTTCTGTTACACACAGTAATTATATAGATACACCTGACAACTGTATGATGGACTCCTACCTAGGTAAGTGCTTCTGTTACACACAGTAATTATATAGATACGCCTGACTGCTGTATGATGGACACCTACCTAGGTAAGTGCTTCTGTTACACACAGTAATTATACAGATACACCTGACTGCTGTATGATGGACACCTACCTAGGTAAGTGCTTCTGTTACACACAGTAATTATATAGATACATCTGACTGCTGTGTGATGGACACCTAGGTAAGTGCTTCTGTTACACACAGTAATTATATAGATACACCTGACTGCTGTGTGATGGACTCCTACCTAGGTAAGTGCTTCTGTTACACACAGTAATTATATACATACACCTGACTGCTGTATGATGGACTCCTACCTAGGTAAGTGCTTCTGTTACACACAGTAATTATATAGATACGCCTGACTGCTGTATGATGGACTCCTACCTAGGTAAGTGCTTCTGTTACACACAGTAATTATATAGATACGCCTGACTGCTGTATGATGGACTCCTACCTAGGTAAGTGCTTCTGTTACACACAGTAATTATATAGATACGCCTGACTGCTGTACGATGGACTCCTACCTAGGTAAGTGCTTCTGTTACACACAGTAATTATATAGATACGCCTGACTGCTGTACGATGGACTCCTACCTAGGTAAGTGCTTCTGTTACACACAGTTATTATATAGATACGCCTGACTGCTGTGTGATGGACTCCTACCTAGGTAAGTGCTTCTGTTACACACAGTAATTATATAAATGCACCTGACTGCTGTATGATGGACTCCTACCTAGGTAAGTGCTTCTGTTACACACAGTAATTATATAGATATACACCTGACTGCTGTGTGATGGACTCCTACCTAGGTAAGTGCTTCTGTTACACACAGTAATTATATAGATGCACCTGACTGCTGTATGATGGACTCCTACCTAGGTAAGCGCTTCTGTTACACACAGTACTTATATATATACACCTGACTGCTGTATGATGGACTCCTACCTAGGTAAGTGCTTCTGTCACACACAGTAATTATATAGATACACCTGACTGCTGTATGATTGACTCCTACCTAGGTAAGTGCTTCTGTCACACACAGTAATTATATAGATACGCCTGACTGCTGTGTGATGG
>JBBDGT010000355.1:0-52440 GCA_037306005.1 Rhinophrynus dorsalis | reverse complement strand
TTGGTGGGTGATGGAGGTAAGATGCGGTGTTGGGTGATGGAGGTGAGTTGTAGTTGGTGGGTGATGGAGGTGAGATGCAGTCGGTGGTGGGGTGATGGAGGTGAGATGCAGTGTTGGGTGATAGAGGTGGGTTGTAGTCGGTGGGTGGGGGATGGAGGTGAGTTGTAGTTGGTGGGTGATGGAGGTGAGATGCAGTGGTGGGTGATGGAGGTGAGTTGCAGTCGGTGGGTGGGTGATGGAGGTGGGTTGTAGTCGGTGGGTGATGGAGGTGAGATGCAGTGGTGGGTGATGGAGGTGAGTTGCAGTCGGTTGGTGGGTGATGGAGGTGAGATGAGTCGTTCGGTGATGGAGGTGAGTTGTAGTGGGTGGGTGATGGAGGTGAGATACGGCGTTGGGTGATGGAAGTGAGTTCTAGTAGGTGGGTGAGTGATGGAGGTGAGATGCAGTCGGTGGGTGAGTGATGGAGGTGAGATGCAGTCAGTGGGTGGGTGATGGAGGTGAGATGCAGTCGGTGGTGAGTGATGGAGGTGAGATGCAGTGGTTGGTGATGGAGGCGAGATACATTGTTGGGTGGTGGAGGTGAGTTGTAGTCGGTGGGTGGGTAATGGAGGTGAGATGCAGTGTTGGGTGATGGAGGTGAGTTGTAGTCGGTTGGTGGGTGATGGAGGTGAGTTATAGTCGGTGGGTGGGTGATGGAGGTGAGTTGTAGTCGGTGGGTGGGTGATGGAGGTGAGATGCGGCGCTGGGTGATGGTGGTGAGTTGTAGTCAGTGGGTGGGTGATGGAGGTGAGATGCAGTGTTGGGTGATGAGGTGAGATGCAGTCGGTGGGCAGGTAATGGAGGAGAGATGCAGTCGATGGGCGGGTGATGGAGGTGAGATGCAGTCGGTTGGTGGGTGATGGAGGTGAGACGCAGTCGATGGGCGGGTGATGGAGGTGAGACGCAGTTGGTGGGTGAGTGATGGAGGTGAGACACAGTTGGTGGGTGGATGATGGAGGTGAGACACAGTTGGTGGGTGATGATGGAGGGGAGACACAGTCAATGGGCGGGTGATGGAGGTGAGATGCAGTCGGGGGGCGGGTGATGGAGGTGAGACACAGTCGGTGGATGATGGAGGTGAGATGCAGTCGGTGGGCGGGTGATGGAGGTGAGATGCAGTCGGGGGGCGGGTAATGGAGGTGAGACACAGTCGGTGCATGATGGAGGTGAGACACAGTTGGTGGGCGGGGTGATGGAGGTGAGATGCAGTCGGTGGGCGGGTGATGGAGGTGAGATGCAGTCGTTGGGCGGGTGATGGAGGTAAGACACAGTCGGTGGGTGATGGAGGTGAGACTCAGTCGGTGGGTGGGTGATGGAGGTGAGACGCAGTCGATGGGTGGGTGATGGAGGTGAGACACAGTTGGTGGGTGGATGATGGAGGGGAGACACAGTCAATGGGCGGGTGATGGAGGTGAGATGCAGTCGGGGGGCGGGTGATGGAGGTGAGACACAGTCGGGGGGCGGGTAATGGAGGTGAGACACAGTCGGTGCATGATGGAGGTGAGACACAGTTGGTGGGGCGGGTGATGGAGGTGAGATGCAGTCGGTGGGCGGGTGATGGAGGTGAGATGCAGTCGGTGGGCGGGTGATGGAGGTAAGACACAGTCGGTGGGTGATGGAGGTGAGACTCAGTCGGTGGGTGGGTGATGGAGGTGAGATGCAGTCGGTGGTTGGGTGATGGAGGTGAGATGCAGTCGATGGGCGGGTGATGGAGGTGAGACGCAGTCGATGGGCGGGTGATGGAGGTGAGTTGTAGTCGGTTGGTGGGTGATGGAGGTGAGATGCAGTCAGTAGGTGAGTGATAGAGGTCAGTTGTAGTCGGTTGGTGGGTGAAGGAGGTGAGTTGTAGTCGATTGGTGGGTGATGGAGGTGAGATGCAGTCGGTGGGTGAGTGATAGAGGTGAGTTGTAGTCGGTTGGTGGTGATGGAGGTGAGATGCAGTTGGTGAGTGATGTAGGTGAGATGCAGTCGGTGGGCGGGTGATGGAGGTGAGACGCAGTCGGTGGGCAGGTGATGGAGGTGAGACGCAGTCAGTGGGTGAGTGATAGAGGTGAGTTGTAGTCGGTTGGTGGGTGATGGAGTAAGATGCGGTGTTGGGTGATGGAGGTGAGTTGTAGTTGGTGGGTGATGGAGGTGAGATGCAGTCGGTGGGGTGAGTGATAGAGGTGAGTTGTAGTCGGTTGGTGGGTGATGGAGGTAAGATGCGGTGTTGGGTGATGGAGGTGAGTTGTAGTTGGGTGGGGTGATGGAGGTGAGATGCAGTCGGTGGGTGGGTGATGGAGGTGAGATGCAGTGTTGGGTGATAGAGGTGGGTTGTAGTCGGTGGGTGGGGGGATGGAGGTGAGTTGTAGTCGGTGGTGATGGAGGTGAGTTGCAGTGGTGGGTGATGGAGGTGAGTTGCAGTCGGTGGGTGGGTGATGGAGGTGGGTTGTAGTCGGTGGGTGATGGAGGTGAGATGCAGTGGTGGGTGATGGAGGTGAGTTGCAGTCGGTGGGTGGGTGATGGAGGTGGGTTGTAGTCGGTGGGTGATGGAGGTGAGATGCAGTGGTGGGTGATGGAGGTGAGTTGCAGTCGGTTTGTGGGTGATGGAGGTGAGATGAGTCGTTCGGTGATGGAGGTGAGTTGCAGTGGGTGGGTGATGGAGGTGAGATACGGCGTTGGGTGATGGAAGTGAGTTCTAGTAGGTGGGTGAGTGATGGAGGTGAGATGCAGTCGGTGGGTGAGTGATGGAGGTGAGATGCAGTCAGTGGGTGGGTGATGGAGGTGAGATGCAGTCGGTGGGTGAGTGATGGAGGTGAGATGCAGTGGTTGGTGATGGAGGCGAGATACATTGTTGGGTGGTGGAGGTGAGTTGTAGTCGGTGGGTGGGTAATGGAGGTGAGATGCAGTGTTGGGTGATGGAGGTGAGTTGTAGTCGGTTGGTGGGTGATGGAGGTGAGTTATAGTCGGTGGGTGGGGTGATGGAGGTGAGTTATAGTCGGTAGGTGGGTGATGGAGGTGAGATGCGGCGCTGGGTGATGGAGGTGAGTTGTAGTCGGTGGGTGGGTGATGGAGGTGAGATGCGGCGCTGGGTGATGGTGGTGAGTTGTAGTCAGTGGGTGGGTGATGGAGGTGAGATGCAGTGTTGGGTGATGGAGGTGAGATTGCAGTCGGTGGGCAGGTAATGGAGGAGAGATGCAGTCGATGGGAGGGTGATGGAGGTGAGATGCAGTCGGTTGGTGGGTGATGGAGGTGAGACGCAGTCGATGGGCGGGGTGATGGAGGTGAGACGCAGCTGGTGGGTGAGTGATGGTGGTGAGACACAGTTGGTGGGTGGATGATGGAGGTGAGACACAGTTGGTGGGTGGATGATGGAGGGGAGACACAGTCAATGGGCGGGTGATGGAGGTGAGATGCAGTCGGGGGCAGGTGATGGAGGTGAGACACAGTCGGTGGATGATGGAGGTGAGATGCAGTCGGTGGGCGGGTGATGGAGGTGAGATGCAGTCGGGGGGCGGGTAATGGAGGTGAGACACAGTCGGTGCATGATGGAGGTGAGACACAGTTGGTGGGCGGGTGATGGAGGTGAGATGCAGTCGGTGGGCGGGTGATGGAGGTGAGATGCAGTCGGTGGGCGGGTGATGGAGGTAAGACACAGTCGGTGGGTGATGGAGGTGAGACTCAGTCGGTGGGTGGGTGATGGAGGCGAGACGCAGTCGATGGGTGGGTGATGGAGGTGAGATGCAGTCTGTGGGTGATGGAGGTGAGACCCAGTCGGTGGGTGATGGAGGTGAGACCCAGTCGGTGGGTGATGGAGGTGAGACCCAGTCGGTAGGTGATGGAGGTGAGAAGCAATCAATGGGTGGGTGATGGAGGTGAGACGCAGTCGGTGGGCGGGTGATGGAGGTGAGATGCAGTCGGGGGGCGGGTGATGGAGGTGAGACGCAGTTGGTGAGGGATAGAGGTGAGATGTAGTCGGTGGGCGGGTGATGGAGGTGAGATGCAGTCGGTCGGCGGGTGATGGAGGTGAGACACAGTCGGTGGGTGATGGAGGTGAGACGCAGTCGATGGGCGGGTGATGGAGTGAGACGCAGTTGGTGGGTGAGTGATGGAGGTGAGACACAGTTGGTGGGTGGATGATGGAGGTGAGACACAGTTGGTGGGTGGATGATGGAGGGGAGACACAGTCAATGGGCGGGTGATGGAGGTGAGATGCAGTCGGGGGGGCGGGTGATGGAGGTGAGACACAGTCGGTGGATGATGGAGGTGAGATGCAGTCGGTGGGCGGGTGATGGAGGTGAGATGCAGTCGGGGGGCGGGTAATGGAGGTGAGACACAGTCGGTGCATGATGGAGGTGAGACACAGTTGGTGGGCGGGTGATGGAGGTGAGATGCAGTCGGTGGGCGGGTGATGGAGGTGAGATGCAGTCGTTGGGCGGGTGATGGAGGTAAGACACAGTCGGTGGGTGATGGAGGTGAGACTCAGTCGGTGGGTGGGTGATGGAGGTGAGACGCAGTCGATGGGTGGGTGATGGAGGTGAGACACAGTTGGTGGGTGGATGATGGAGGGGAGGACACAGTCAATGGGCGGGTGATGGAGGTGAGATGCAGTCGGGGGGCGGGTGATGGAGGTGAGACACAGTCGGGGGGCGGGTAATGGAGGTGAGACACAGTCGGTGCATGATGGAGGTGAGACACAGTTGGTGGGCGGGTGATGGAGGTGAGATGCAGTCGGTGGGCGGGTGATGGAGGTGAGATGCAGTCGGTGGGCGGGTGATGGAGGTAAGACACAGTCGGTGGGTGATGGAGGTGAGACTCAGTCGGTGGGTGGGTGATGGAGGTGAGATGCAGTCGGTGGTTGGGTGATGGAGGTGAGATGCAGTCGATGGGCGGGTGATGGAGGTGAGACGCAGTCGATGGGCGGGTGATGGAGGTGAGTTGTAGTCGGTTGGTGGGTGATGGAGGTGAGATGCAGTCAGTAGGTGAGTGATAGAGGTCAGTTGTAGTCGGTTGGTGGGTGAAGGAGGTGAGTTGTAGTCGATTGGTGGGTGATGGAGGTGAGATGCAGTCGGTGGGTGAGTGATAGAGGTGAGTTGTAGTCGGTTGGTGGTGATGGAGGTGAGATGCAGTTGGTGAGTGATGTAGGTGAGATGCAGTCGGTGGGCGGGTGATGGAGGTGAGACGCAGTCGGTGGGCAGGTGATGGAGGTGAGACGCAGTCAGTGGGTGAGTGATAGAGGTGAGTTGTAGTCGGTTGGTGGGTGATGGAGGTAAGATGCGGTGTTGGGTGATGGAGGTGAGTTGTAGTTGGTGGGTGATGGAGGTGAGATGCAGTCGGTGGGTGAGTGATAGAGGTGAGTTGTAGTCGGTTGGTGGGTGATGGAGGTAAGATGCGGTGTTGGGTGATGGAGGTGAGTTGTAGTTGGTGGGTGATGGAGGTGAGATGCAGTCGGTGGTGGGTGATGGAGGTGAGATGCAGTGTTGGGTGATAGAGGTGGGTTGTAGTCGGTGGGTGGGGGATGGAGGTGAGTTGTAGTCGGTGGGTGATGGAGGTGAGTTGCAGTGGTGGGTGATGGAGGTGAGTTGCAGTCGGTGGGTGGGTGATGGAGGTGGGTTGTAGTCGGTGGGTGATGGAGGTGAGATGCAGTGGTGGGTGATGGAGGTGAGTTGCAGTCGGTGGGTGGGTGATGGAGGTGGGTTGTAGTCGGTGGGTGATGGAGGTGAGATGCAGTGGTGGGTGATGGAGGTGAGTTGCAGTCGGTTTGTGGGTGATGGAGGTGAGATGAGTCGTTCGGTGATGGAGGTGAGTTGTAGTGGGTGGGTGATGGAGGTGAGATACGGCGTTGGGTGATGGAAGTGAGTTCTAGTAGGTGGGTGAGTGATGGAGGTGAGATGCAGTCGGTGGGTGAGTGATGGAGGTGAGATGCAGTCAGTGGGTGGGTGATGGAGGTGAGATGCAGTCGGTGGGTGAGTGATGGAGGTGAGATGCAGTGGTTGGTGATGGAGGCGAGATACATTGTTGGGTGGTGGAGGTGAGTTGTAGTCGGTGGGTGGGTAATGGAGGTGAGATGCAGTGTTGGGTGATGGAGGTGAGTTGTAGTCGGTTGGTGGGTGATGGAGGTGAGTTATAGTCGGTGGGTGGGTGATGGAGGTGAGTTATAGTCGGTAGGTGGGTGATGGAGGTGAGATGCGGCGCTGGGTGATGGAGGTGAGTTGTAGTCGGTGGGTGGGTGATGGAGGTGAGATGCGGCGCTGGGTGATGGTGGTGAGTTGTAGTCAGTGGGTGGGTGATGGAGGTGAGATGCAGTGTTGGGTGATGGAGGTGAGATGCAGTCGGTGGGCAGGTAATGGAGGAGAGATGCAGTCGATGGGCGGGTGATGGAGGTGAGATGCAGTCGGTTGGTGGGTGATGGAGGTGAGACGCAGTCGATGGGCGGGTGATGGAGGTGAGACGCAGCTGGTGGGTGAGTGATGGTGGTGAGACACAGTTGGTGGGTGGATGATGGAGGTGAGACACAGTTGTGGGTGGATGATGGAGGGGAGACACAGTCAATGGGCGGGTGATGGAGGTGAGATGCAGTCGGGGGGCAGGTGATGGCAGGTGAGACACAGTCGGTGGATGATGGAGGTGAGATGCAGTCGGTGGGCGGGTGATGGAGGTGAGATGCAGTCGGGGGGCGGGTAATGGAGGTGAGACACAGTCGGTGCATGATGGAGGTGAGACACAGTTGGTGGGCGGGTGATGGAGGTGAGATGCAGTCGGTGGGCGGGTGATGGAGGTGAGATGCAGTCGGTGGGCGGGTGATGGAGGTAAGACACAGTCGGTGGGTGATGGAGGTGAGACTCAGTCGGTGGGTGGGTGATGGAGGCGAGACGCAGTCGATGGGTGGGTGATGGAGGTGAGATGCAGTCTGTGGGTGATGGAGGTGAGACCCAGTCGGTGGGTGATGGAGGTGAGACCCAGTCGGTGGGTGATGGAGGTGAGACCCAGTCGGTAGGTGATGGAGGTGGAAGCAATCAATGGGTGGGTGATGGAGGTGAGATGCAGTCGGTGGGCGGGTGATGGAGGTGAGATGCAGTCGGGGGGCGGGTGATGGAGGTGAGACGCAGTTGGTGAGGGATAGAGGTGAGATGTAGTCGGTGGGCGGGTGATGGAGGTGAGATGCAGTCGGTCGGCGGGTGATGGAGGTGAGACACAGTCGGTGGGTGATGGAGGTGAGACACAGTCAGTGGGCGGGTGATGGAGGTGAGATGCAGTCGGGGGGCGGGTGATGGAGGTGAGACACAGTTGGTGGGTGATGGAGGTGAGACGCAGTTGGTGAGGGATAGAGGTGAGATGCAGGCGGTCGGCGGGTGATGGAGGTGAGACACAGTTGGTGGGTGGATGATGGAGCGGAGACTCAGTCGGTGGGTGATGGAGGTGAGACGCAGTCGGTGGGCGGGTGATGAGGTGAGATGCAGTCGGTGGGTGGATGATGGAGGGGAGACTCAGTCGGTGGGTGATGGAGGTGAGACACAGTCGGTCGGCGGGTGATGGAGGTGAGACAGTTGGTGGGTGGATGATGGAGGGAGACACAGTCGGTGGGTGATGGAGGTGAGACGCAGTCGGTCGGCGGGTGATGGAGGTGAGACACAGTTGGTGGGTGGATGATGGAGGTGAGACACAGTCGGTGGTGATGGAGGTGAGACGCAGTCGGTGGGCGGGTGATGGAGGTGAGACAGTTGGTGGGTGGATGATGGAGGGAGACTCAGTCGGTGGGTGATGGAGGTGAGACGCAGTCGGTGGGCGGGTGATGGAGGTGAGACACAGTTGGCGGGTGGATGATGGAGGGGAGACTCAGTCGGTGGGTGATGGAGGTGAGACGCAGTTGGTGGGCGGGTGATGGAGGTGAGACACAGTTGGTGGGTGGATGATGGAGGGGAGACTCAGTCGGTGGGTGATGGAGGTGAGACGCAGTCGGTGGGCGGGTGATGGAGGTGAGACACAGTTGGGGGTGTGGATGATGGAGGGGAGACACAGTCGGTGGGTGATGGAGTGAGACGCAGTCGGTCAGCGGGTGATGGAGGTGAGACACAGTTGGTGGGGGATGATGGAGGGGAGACTCAGTCGGTGGGTGATGGAGGTGAGACGCAGTCGGTGGGCGGGTGATGGAGAGACGCAGTCGGTGGGCGGGTGATGGAGGTGAGACACAGTTGGTGGGTGGATGATGGAGGGGAGACTCAGTCGGTGGGTGATGGAGGTGAGACGCAGTCGGTGGGCGGGTGATGGAGGTGAGACACAGTTGGTGGGTGGATGATGGAGGGGAGACTCAGTCGGTGGGTGATGGAGGTGAGACACAGTCGGTCGGCGGGTGATGGAGGGGAGGACACAGTTGGCGGGTGGATGATGGAGGGGAGACTCAGTCGGTGGGTGATGGAGGTGAGACTCAGTCGGTGGGCGGGTGATGGAGGTGAGACACAGTTGGTGGGTGGATGATGGAGGGGAGGCACAGTCGGTGGGTGATGGAGGTGAGACGCAGTCGGTGGGTGGGTGATGGAGGTGAGACGCAGTCGGTGGGCGGGTGATGGAGGTGAGATACAGTCGGTGGGTGATGGAGGTGAGACGCAGTCGGTGGGTGGTGATGGAGGTGAGATACAGTCGGTGGGTGATGGAGGTGAGACGCAGTCGGTGGGGTGGGTGATGGAGGTGAGACACAGTCGGTGGGCGGGTGATGGAGGTGAGACACAGTTGGTGGGTGGATGATGGAGGGAGACTCAGTCGGTGGGTGATGGAGGTGAGACGCAGTCGGTGGGCGGGTGATGGAGGTGAGACACAGTTGGTGGGTGGATGATGGAGGGGAGACTCAGTCAGTGGGTGATGGAGGTGAGACGCAGTCGGTCGGCGGGTGATGGAGGTGAGACACAGTCGGTCGGCGGGTGATGGAGGGGAGACACAGTTGGCGGGTGGATGATGGAGGGGAGACTCAGTCAGTGGGTGATGGAGGGGAGACACAGTCGGTGGGTGATAGAGGTGAGACGCAGTCGGTCGGCGGGTGATGGAGGGGAGACACAGTCGGTCGGCGGGTGATGGAGGGGAGACACAGTTGGCGGGGTGGATGATGGAGGGGAGACTCAGTCAGTGGGTGATGGAGGGGAGACTCAGTCAGTGGGTGATGGAGGTGAGACACAGTCGGTCGGCGGGTGATGGAGGTGAGACACAGTTGGTGGGTGGATGATGGAGGGGAGACTCAGTCAGTGGTGATGGAGGTGAGACGCAGTCGGTCGGCGGGTGATGGAGGTGAGACACAGTCGGTCGGCGGGTGATGGAGGGAGACACAGTTGGCTGGTGGATGATGGAGGGGAGACTCAGTCAGTGGGTGATGGAGGTGAGACGCCGTCGGTGGCGGGTGATGGAGGTGAGACACAGTCGGTGGGTGGGTGATGGAGGTGAGACGCAGTCGGTCGGCGGGTGATGGAGGGGAGACGCAGTCGGGTGGCGCGGGTGAATGGATGGGGAGACACAGTCGGTGGGTGATGGAGGTGAGACACAGTTGGTGGGTGGATGATGGAGGGGAGACACAGTCGGTGGGTGATGGAGGTGAGACGCAGTCGGTGGGTGGATGATGGAGGGAGACTCAGTCGGTGGGTGATGGAGGTGAGACGCAGTCGGTGGGCGGGTGATGGAGGTGAGACACAGTTGGTGGGTGGATGATGGAGGGGAGACACAGTCGGTGGGTGATGGAGGTGAGACGCAGTCGGTGGGCGGGTGATGGAGGTGAGACACAGTTGGTGGGTGGATGATGGAGGGGAGACGCAGTCAGTGGGCGGGTGATGGAGGTGAGACACAGTCGGTCGGCGGGTGATGGAGGTGAGACACAGTCGGTCGGCGGGTGATGGAGGTGAGACACGTCGGTGGGTGATGAGGTGAGATGCAGTCGGTGGTGGATGATGGAGGTGAGACACAGTTGGTGGTGGATGATGGAGGTGAGACACAGTTGGTGGGTGGATGATGGAGGTGAGATGCAGTCGATGGGCGGGTGATGGAGGTGAGATGCAGTCGGTGGGTGATGGAGGTGAGACACAGTTGGTGGGTGGGTGATGGAGGTGAGATGCAGTCGGTCGGGCGGTGATGGAGGTGAGACACAGTTGGTGGGTGGATGATGGAGGTGAGACACACGTTGGTGGGTGGATGATGGAGGTGAGACACAGTTGGTGGGTGATGATGGAGGTGAGATGCAGTCGACTGGGCGGTGATGGAGGTGAGATGCAGTCGGTGGGTGATGGAGGTGAGACACAGTTGGTGGTGGGTGATGGAGGGAGAGATGCAGTCGGTCGGCGGGTGATGGAGTGAGACACAATCGGTGGGCGGGTGAATGGAGGTGAGACACAGTCGGTGGCGGGTGATGGAGGTGAGACACAGTCGGGGGGCGGGTGATGGAGGTGAGACACAGTCGGTGGGCGGGTGATGGAGGTGAGACACAGTCGTGGGGCGGGTGATGGAGGTGAGACACAGTCGGTGGGCGGGTGATGGAGGTGAGACCAGTCGGGGGGGCGGGTGATGGAGTGAGACACAGTCGGTGGGCGTGTGATGGAGGTGAGACACAGTCGGGGCGGGTGATGGAGGTGAGACACAGTCGGTGGGGGTGATGGAGGTGAGACACAGTCGGGGGGCGGGTGATGGAGGTGAGACTCAGTCGGTGGGTGATGGAGGTGAGACACAGTCGGGGGACGGGTGATGGAGGTGAGACTCAGTCGGTGGGTGATGGAGGTGAGATGCAGTCGGTGGGCGGTGATGGAGGTGAGATGCAGTCGGTGGGCGTGTGATGGAGGTGAGACTCAGTCGGTGGGTGATGGAGGTGAGACGCAGTTGGTGAGTGATAGAGGTGAGACGCAGTTGGTGGGTGATGGAGGTGAGATGCAGTCGGTCGGCAGGTGATGGAGGTGAGACGCAGTTGGTGGGTGATGGAGGTGAGATGCAGTCGGTCGGCAGGTGATGGAGGTGAGACGCAGTTGGTGAGTGATAGAGGTGAGATGCAGTCGATGGGCAAGTTTTATTTTTAACCCCTTGAATGCTAAAAAGTATCCAGTGTATTGGTGCACAATGTGTTGATAGCTTCCGGCATTAATGGGTGAAAAGTCATATGTAAATAAATGGGAGTTTTATTTCTCCCCCGCGGTGCAGTTGGTTTGCACCCGGTTCATTCTATAAAGAAGATCCGTCATTTGGCAAGTGAACAGTCATTTTTTTTTCATTAACCGTTTGAATGCCAGTGCATTGCTAAGCAATATATTGGATACACCTTTAGCATTCAAGGATTAACCACTTGCGTGTCAGAAGGGTTTCCGAAGCAATGCGCTGGATACCCCCAGGCACTCAATGGGTCAATCAGTGCATGGCTATTTTATATAATATTACATTTTATAGTATTTTAGTATTCCTCCTGCAGTATGGAGACGTGACACCCTGAGGATTTCTTACTTTACAGGATCTGTACTGTGCAATGCGTTGTGCCCCCCTCTGGCACACAAAGGGTAGCAGCACATTTGGAGATGTAAAGCCAGCAGCGCCATCTTACCAGCGGACCCCAGCGGGGGCCCTTTGTGACCCAGCAGATCTCGTCTGACACATGGTGCACTTGATCCAATCACAGCCGTCTTCTTCTGGACGATGATCTTACACATGGGGCAGTACATGGCCTCTCCGGTCTGCACCAGCGTCTGGGGAGAGAAAAGGCCACGGAACGCGTCAGATTGGTGCACGTCCTACTGTCAGTGTCCAATCAACACGCAAATATAATCACCTGTGCACATCGTTCTGTTTAAAATAAACTTATATGAAATTAACCCTTAGATGGGGGGCGCACTACATTGCAATGTGTTGCCACCCCTCTGGGGTTAACTACAGAAAATGTATACTCACACAGTAATTAATAATAATAACCTATTAACATTTCTATATCCAGAGAATCCTAATGATTCCTGTGAATTTTACCTTTGTTCAAGATGTCCCCATGTAGTTAGGACAGTCCCTCTTTGAGACCCAAATCCCTCTGTCCCCCCTAGGCAGATATGAAGGGTTCCTACCTCCCAAGTGTCCCTCTTTAGGAGATATTAGGGGTCTGTACCTCCAAGTGTCCCTCTTTAGGAGATATTAGGGGTCTGTACCTCCAAGTGTCCCTCTTTAGGAGATATTAGGGGTCTGTACCTCCCAAGTGCCCCTCTTTAGGAGATATAGGGGTCCGTACCTCCCAAGTGTCCCTCTTTAGGAGATATTAGGGTCTGTACCTCCAAGTGTCCTCTTTAGGAGATATTAGGGGTCTGTAACCTCCCAAGTGCCCCTCTTTAGGAGATATTAGGGGTCCGTACCTCCAAGTGTCCCTCTTTAGGAGATATTAGGGGTCTGTACCTCCCAAGTGTCCCCTCTTTAGGAGATATTAGGGGTCAGTACCTCCAAGTGTCCCTCTTTAGGAGATATTAGGGGTCCATACCTCCAGTGTCCATCTTTAGGAGATATTAGTGCTTCATACCTCCCAAGTGTCCCTCTTTAGGAGATATTAGGGGTCAGTACCTCCAAGTGTCCCTCTTTAGGAAATATTAGGGGTCCATACCTCCAAGTGTCCCATCTATAGGAGATATTAGGGGTCCATACCTCCAAGTGTCCCTCTTTAGGGGATATTAGGGTCCATATCTCACAAGTGCCCCTCTTTAGGAGATATTAGTGCTTCATACCTCCCAAGTGTCCTCTTTAGGGACATGTACACATATCATAGTAACACATTCAAATATTTGTAACAACTCTGCTTGGAACAACAATCTAACATATCAGACCGGCGGAAGCTCTTCAGCAGAGCCCAGATCGTGTTATTGAAGAAGAAACCCTTCACTGGAACGGTGTACAAAGCATGACTGTAAACCAAGCTCACTTTGTAGACTGTTCCAGTGAAGTAGTTCTATTTCTCTGTCGCAATCTCAGCTCTGCTGAAGAGCCTCCGCCGGTCCCGGGACCGGATTCCCCTGCAGTCAGCTAGAACGCTAACATCAGGGACGGGGGAACTTTGAAAGCAAATATCTCTCAAACCATAAAGGTTTGAGAGATGGCACTGGGGGTATTTAATTTTTTTTTTAAGGGTTACAAGATGCAGTATAGTTAAATTTAAGTATTACTATCCCTTTAAGGGGCTAAAGGTACCTTTCAACAGTTTGCATACCCCTCTGGCACTCCAAGGGTTAAATCTATGAGAACTTGGGGAATATGTATTTTTTCCTAATGGCACAGATGCATTGACACAGAACCGCACACCTTCATCTTCTCGATTATAGCCCTGGACCTGAAGAGGGCGCACTTGATCCTTGGTTTAAACATTCAGTGGCAGGTTCTTTGTTTTAGTATAAATTCCAAATTCCAGATTATCGTTACCTTTAGCATGTCATTGGTCTGTCGTGCAGCTGCGTCATTCTGGGCTCGGACACGCAAATCGTCCTGATACTCCTGGCAGTTCATTCCATCGTGTATGGCCTGGGGATGCAGCGAGGGAAACAACATTATTCAGTATGAAAAAGTCAATATTCCGATTGGTTTAATGAGTATAGAGGACCAATAAACATTTTTGTTTTATGTTCATTCAAAAGTTACCACAGCTCAAACTTTTTTCATGCTTTAACCCTTTAATGACCGGCGCGCACTTAATGACCATTGGGTTTTTGTTTTTTTTTTAATATCACTTCCGATTCAGGGCTTCCGGAGCAGCGTGCAGCCGCGCCGGGAGCCCTGAACTCCATGATGTGCCAAGACCGTCACTGGTCCTTAAGTGCCAGACCAGAGTGATGGCCCGTTTACGTCATCGGACGCGAAGGGGTTAAGAAACAATTCGTTGCACACCTGTGTGATCCTTAATTTGTTTCAGGACTCCTTGGTCCTAAAGGGGTTAAGTCAAACTGTTATCAACAACACCAACTGGAGTCCAAAAGCCATTTTTTTATAATGCAGTCTGCATAGCACAGCTGAAGATTTTCAGCAACATCGCCACCTAGTGTCCAGACAGTTTTTCTATTGCATTCTCTGCAACAGGTGAGCCATTGGCTACAGCTCATGACAGTGTATGACAGCAGCACCTCCGCCACTTCGTGTCAGTCTGAACTACGATAAACTGCCAGGACCGCCCCTTTAGCTATGAGGGGGACATTTTTGGCCATATTAAGGCAGTTAAGAGGTGAGTTTCTACAGCAAAAAAAAAAAAAGGGGCAAAAATACAAATTCCCACTGATTTGAAAGGCACTTATCTAGCGTTCAAGTGGTTAAAAGTCCAAATAGGAATTTGGGGATTTGCCCCACATGGTGCAGTTCGTTTGCCCCAGAAATGTTCAAATTTATCTTCCCAGTTACGGCCCTGAATAACAGTCTATATAAACTCTCATTTTGTATATGCTTCTCTTTAAAGGAACACTAGCCCCCTCTTACTGACATCTAAGCAGAAAATCTTAATGGACCCATCAATTTTGTGTGGATTGATTTTGAAGAATGAATGTTTAATTAGTACTGGATATATAGTGTACATATGGCAGAACTCTAACTCCTCGCGCTGGAGTTTTCTTAGTAATCTTTGATTTGGCGGGTTTGGGTTCCTAGAGTCCTGCAACACAGAATCATGTCTGCCTTCATGGACAAGATATTCAGTACTGATTACAATAGGATTTTAGTGACACCATTAAATCCTTTTCTCTTATGTCCTATATGAAACACAGGAACCATGGGGTAAAGTCCCCTCCTCCAGAGAGCAGGGCACAAAAAAAAAAAAAAAGGTAGGGCCTTTGAGGTGGAGATTCTCTTCCCTTCCTCCAACTTTATCCCCTGCCCTAGTTTCACATATAGCAAAGTGTCACAAGAAATGAGAAGCAGAAACCTCTTCTGAATGACGACCCCAGGAAGACTCGTCTGCCTGGGGAATTAAACACAAGGTTTTTTTTCTCCTGGTGGGAATCCGCTGATCCATATGGACTAAGAGTAAAGGATATAATGGTAAGTGTCACTAAAATCATAATTCCTGTTATGTCCTATATGGAACACAGAAGCCATGGGGAGATACCAAAGCACCCACCAAGATTCATGGACACTGATCTAGCACAGCAAACAATGAAACAAGAGCCAACAAACTAAAAAAAGAAAAGAGGGGTTCTTAAACAGGCACAACAGCCAGAACCACTGACATGGTGGTGTATGGTGAATATGTGCAAAGATGACCACGTCTACGCCTTCCAGAGCTGGTTGGCAGAAGCCTGGTTCTTGCAGGCCGAGGAGGTGCTCACACTTCTGTTGCAGTTTGGGGTAACTTGGAAATGAACAGGTTTCTTTCTGATCACAATTCCTCTCTGTGTAAGAGCTAATTATGACAGATAATCTTGGTATACAATACTCCTACCTATGCAATAAAGCACAGACAGAAACAAAAAGAGTCTCTAGGGTAGTATCTTGTATCGTCTCTTCTCCGCGGTGCTGCCTCCCAACTGTAGTTGCTGGAAATCAACTTCCAATACATGTAATACCAAAAACAAAATGAAGAGAGGCGCACACGCTCTAAGTGTAGACTGGACCAATGCAGACGACCACCGAATTGTCACCTTCTCAAGTGCTTGGATTACCCCAAGTGCAGGTATCTGTGTTGCTCCCTCGTTTCTCTGTCTGATGTCCCTCAGGCTAGGATTCCAGCTTCACACCTTACCCAGAGCAAATCTTGTAGATTGTCCAACCGCTGCAATTTGAGCTCTAATGGGATCTAATATGTAGCCCCTATTATCTGGTAGGTTTGGCAGCTCTTCAGAAGAGCCAAAATAGCTCAATCTAAAGAGAAATACTTCATTGGAACGGTCAATAAAGTGTACCTGGTTTTCTGAAGAGCTGCCGGACGGTCCCGCACCAGGATCTCCTGCTGTAATCTAGAGGCTGACGTCAATGAAAGGGGAGGGGGGACTTTATAATCATATATCACTCATACTATAAGGGTTTGAGAGATCGGACTGGCCTCAATTACTTTCTTTTTCTAATATCTACAATATTAAATTAACTTAAAATGATCCATTATTATCCCTTTAAAGCATCTGAATGTGCTGTCCATGTGGTTAGCGGTTTAATTTGAGCCCATTCTGCCCCTCGTATGTGAAATGGATGCAAAGACATATTCCAGAGAAGATTTCCCATTGCTCGCTATGTAACAAAGAAGGCCGCCACGTGTCTTCCCGTTCTTAAAGGGACAGGGGACCTAAAACTAAAACATAACTAAGATAAGGAATGAAGTAAAAAAATAGCAGAAATACATAGCAAAATGCAAAGGGCCTCAATGGCCCTGTCTTTTTTTAAGTGCCCTGCCCTCTGGTGGAGGGGAGCTTTACCCCATGGTTCCTGTGTTCCATATGGAATGTTAAGAGATTCATTTTTGGGGGTTTAATCCATATAGAATTGATCTGTAGTGGCCATTAGGATTTTCTGCTCAGATTAACACCTTGAGGACCAGAGAGGTGTGCAGTGTATTGCAAAGCAATGTGTTGGACAGTCCTCTGATCCTCATGGGGTTAGAGTAGGTTATTAAAGGGAAGTGTTAGTATTTAATTCTGTTACGTTATTTAGTAGAATGGGGCCATCGATTCAGTCTGACCCTTAGGGAAAGTATTTGGCTGCACCCTCTGATCAAGGCTATATTACCTTGCATATCAGACAGTTTTGGGCGTAGCATATGGGACAAATGAACTCGTTAACAGAGTCTTCGTAGATGCACCATCCCTTGCAGTCGGCTGTCCGGCAGTGGTAGCTATTCTGACTTCGGCTTTCTGCCACCACTAGGCCGCGCTCTAGGAATCGGCTGTATTCCTCCTGCGACACCAACTGCGGGCAGCAAGAAAATCATGTTAGTAGGTAAAGGAGGCAACTGTCTAGAGAAGTGGGTTGGTAACCTCTGAATCTCCACCTACTGGAAACTAAAACTCCCATCACCCACCTACCAGCCATTGGCTCTTAATTTATAGGGGAGGTGCCTCTGTTGTGCTAGCCACACCCACATTCTGAGCTCTGGGTTTGGCACAATATGGTCCCCCTGGCAGTACTTCTTCCTGGTTGGGGATCATATTGTGCACTCCGAATCTACAGCAATAAATGCTGATGTAAGTTTCTATTTTTATATACTATATTTTATATGTATTTATATTGTATTTCTATCTGCTGTCTATCTGTACGCTTAGTGGTACAAGAATTATACTTGTGTATTTAATAAAACACTATTTGTATTAGCATCTCATCTATCGGTTTATTTTATTTTAATACTCAATTATGTCTATACTCCATATCGTATCTGGATATATTATTATTCCTTAGTGTGTCTTCAGACCCAAGTACTGGTGTATATATCATTCTTCTTAGGGCTTGTGTGGAGAGATACGAGTGTCAGCGCCAACTCTGTTGTGTTACCTTTCGTGCATTGTTGATGGTCTTTCCAGGTCTATTGGTGAAGTCAAGGCTGCATAGCAACTACTCTCCATTGTTACATCTTTCATAACATATCCAGAAGACTATGTATATATATATATATATATATATATATATATATATATATATATATATATATATATATATATATGTACACATACACACAGTAACGGTCACAAGTTTTAGAACACCTCACTTTTTGCTATTTTTAGCTATTGCCATATAACTTGGCAAAAACATAAGAAAAACATGTAAACATTGGGTATTTCTAACCTCAAGACAAATATAATCTACTAGCAATGTGGGACGGTGTTGCCCGTCATGTTATGACCATTGGGCGCACGTGTGTGAAATGCAGACACACTGATAAACACAGACATATGCAACACACAGGCAGACACATACCATACATCCCAAGTGTTCCTCTTTAGGAGGGACAGTCCCTCTTTGAGGGCCAAATCCCTCTGTCCCTCTTTCCCACCCTGTTGTCCCTCTTTTTAGGAGGCCAGACTGTGTACAGGCCCGGCTCCACCTATAGGCGACGTAGGCGCCGGCCTAGGGCTCACACGTACTGGGGGCGCGGGCATGCAGCGGAGAAGAGCTACGCCCGCACTCACCACGCCGGGAACCACAACACAGTCAGGTCTGTGTTGCTACAGCGCTCCCTTATTGGGTCGGATCTTTAGTAATGCAGAGCGCGCTGGGATTCATGATCTCCCGCCGCGCTCTGCATTACTGAAGAGAAGACTGCGCGGGAGCTACAGGTATGTGATGGGGGGCAAGTTGGTGCTGAGAGGGCATAGTGGAGCTGAGGGGGCAAGTTGGAGCGGATGTGGGGCAAAGTGGAGATGATGGGGGCAAGTTGGAGCTGGTGGGGGCAAGTTGGAGCGGATGAGGGTCAAAGTGGAGCTGAGGGGGAGGCAAGTTGGAGCTGAGGGGGGGCAAAGTGGAGCCGAGGGGGGGCAAAGTGGAGCTGGTGGGGCAAGTTGGAGCGGATGGGGGGACAAGTTGGAGCGGATGGTGGCAAGTTGGAGCTGCTGGGGGGCATAGTGGAGCTGATAGGGGAAAGTTGGAGCTGAGAGGGCATAGTGGAGCTGGTGGGGGCAAGTTGGAGCGGATGGGGGGCAAGGTGGAGCTGATGGGGGTAAGTTGGAGAGGATGGGGGTCAAAGAGGAGCTGATGGGGGCAAGTTGGAGCTGAGGGGGCAATTTTGAGCTGAGGGGGCAAAGTGAAGCTGAAGAGGGGGCAAAGTGAAGCTGGTGGGGGCACATTAGAGCAGATGGGGGCAAAGTGGAGCTGATGGGGGCAAGTTGGAGCGGATGGGGGGCAAGGTGGAGCTGATGGTGGCAAGTTGGAGCTGATGGTGGCACGTTGGAGCTGATGGGGGCATAGTGGAGCTGAGAGGGCATAGTGGAGCTGGTGGGGGCACGTTAGAGCAGATGGGGGGCAAAGTGGAGCTGATGGGGGCAAGTTGGAGCTGATGGGGGGCATAGTGGAGCTGAGGCGGCAAGTTGGAGTTGATGGGGGACAAAGTGGAGCTGATTGGGGCAAAGTGGAGCTGGTGGGCCAAAGTGAAGCTGATAAGGGGCAAGTTGGAGCTGGTGGGGGGCATCTCTTACAGGCATCTCCAGACCAGGGGCAGAGTGGCTCAGGGGGCAGAGAGAGGATAATCATGAAAAGAGGTTGGGTATAAGTAGGCAGGGTATAAAGGGGTGGGACACAAGGGGCGAAGAGAAATGGGCGGCAAAATTAGGTTTTGCCTAGGGTGGAAAAAATCCTTGCACCAGCCCTGACTGTGTGGTGTGTATTACTTTGCTCTACAGCAATAAAGCAATAAACTTCAGTATATGTGTTTATACATTAGTCTGTGCAAATAAAATACTTTGGTCTTGAACTAAATCATTTATTCAGTTACATAAATAACCAGTAATAGGTCATGAAATAACCTAAAAATTCTTACTAATGCCCCGCCCACCAGCCACGCCCCCAACAATATCACCTAAAACTACAGTGTCCCTCTTTGGTCATGTGAAATGTTGGGAGGTATGCACATACACACAGTGAGCGGCAGAAACATGCAAAACACATACACACACACAGACAAACCGGAGATGCACACATGGACACACATATGTAACAGAGATGTACACAAACACACACGCAACATATATGACCAGAAACACATGCGCTCGTGAGTTGTGCACCCCTCTGGCACTCAAATGGTTAAGATATAGAGAGGCATGTGAGAGTTAAATAGCAGTGGGAAGTGTATTCATACCTGTGAACATTGAGTTGTGTAGTCCCTAGAGGGGACTGATGTGGTGCTGATGTGGAGAGACAAATGGGGCAATCTGGGTTAAAAGTGGGCAGGGCTTAATCGCGAGTAGGGGCGGGGCTTAACATAAATGTGGAAAAGTGTTAGTAATAGGCTGGGGAAGGAGGAGAAGTGGGAGGGAAATGCAAGTTTACAGTGTGAGGGGTTTGAACACACTCCCTGAGGGGTAAAAGTTGATACAGAACCCTGTGGCAGTCAGTGGGTTAAGTGTGTACCTGATGGCTGTCTGTCCTGTGTCTTGCATGGGAAATGATGACAGTGAAAAAATAATTGATCAATGAGGGCCTACCTTAACCCTTTGAGTGCCATTTTGTTCCCCTGGTGCTGCACTACAGGTCCTGCTGAGGCCACTGGGAGTCAGGGTGAGTGACTGTGTGTGTGTGTGTGTGTCAGCCATATTTATTTCTGGCTTTGTGTGTGTATGTGGTGCTGTGTGTGTGAGTGGGGGCATGTGTGTTTGGTGCTGTGTGAGTGGGGCATGTGTGTGAGTGGGGCATGTGTGTGTGTTTGTGTGGTGCTGTGTGAGTGGGGCATGTGTGTGAGTGGGGCATGTGTGTGTGTTTGTGTGGTGCTGTATGAGTGGGGCATGTGTGTTTGTCTGTGGTGTAGGAGCAAGTGGCGGCCATATTGTTTTTTTCTGACTTTGATAGTGGTGGGCGGGCTGCATAGTGGGGGCGGGCCAACTCCCTGCATGATTGAATCATCCAATAGGAGTAGTAACTCCTGCTTTATGCCTCCCCTGGGTGTGTTTTGGCAGGCACAAAGTCTTCTTTTATATATATAGATTTAGCAGGTGTTTTTTTAGCGTTTGTAGATGTGCAAAAGATTTTTCATGTAAAAGGTAAAAAAAGTGTTTTTGTTACATTTTTTAAATTATATTTTATATTTTTTTTATTGTATATTATATGATACTAGATGAATAGCCCGTGTACACAGGCCACAGTGCCAGACCGCAACGGCCGCAGTGCAGTGATGCTCAGTACAGACTGCCAGCGCCGCGGCTGATAACGGAGTGGGGCGCTCCAAATTCAGACCGTAGTCCTCTCTGCGCACCGAGGTGTGCAGAGACGACTACGGTCTGAATTCGGAGCGCCCTCTGTTATCAGCTGCGGCGCGGGCAGTCTGTACTGCGCATGATAGCTTCTGACAAACATACATTAGCGAATTATTATATAGGATGATGAAAATACTGGTATGTTTAGAAAGCCCATCTTATGGCAAGAAAAACAGTATATAATACATGTGGGTACAAGAAAAACAGTATATAATATATGTGGGTACCACAAAACCAGTATATAAGATAGGTGGGTACAAGAAAACCAGTATATAATGTATGTGGATACAAGAAAAACAGTATATAATATATGTGGGTACAAGAAAACCAGTATATAATGTATGTGGATACAAGAAAAACAGTATATAATATATGTGGGTACAAGAAAAACAGTATATAATATATGTGGGTACCACAAAACCAGTATATAAGATAGGTGGGTACAAGAAAACCAGTATATAATATATGTGGGTACAAGAAAACCAGTATATAATGTATGTGGGTACCACAAAACCAGTATATAATATATGTGGGTACAAGAAAACCAGTATATAATATATGTGGGTAGAAGAAAAACAGTATATAATATATGTGGGTACCACAAAACCAGTATATAATGTATGTGGGTAGAAGAAAACCAGTATATAATATATGTGGGTACAAGAAAACCAGTATATAATGTATGTGGGTACCACAAAACCAGTATGTAATATATGTGGGTACAATAAAACCAGTATATAATGTATGTGGGTACCACAAAATCAGTATATAATATATGTGGGTACAAGAAAACCAGTATATAATATATGTGGGTACATTAAATGAGTAAGATGAAAATTACAGCTAAACACAAACACAGTAGAAGTATTAAAACAGCCATTGTCCTGAAAGACAACAAATTAACCCCAATGTGAACTTGGGAATTGTATTATTTGTCGAGGGAAACGTGCCACGGGAGCAGTTTTCATCCCGTGGGGGTCAGAGTACTACTCACCGCGCGGATCTCTCTCTGCTGCAGTTGGCTGCTACATGAGTACGTCTCATCCCGGAACGGACAAGACACCTCCGGATCCTCACAACAGTTTATAACCTGCTTTAAACAATCCCTGCAAAAAAAACACACACTGGTGTAGGGACGGGATGTATACAAAAAGCATTCTTAGCGTATGTTTAAGAATTGACTTTAAAATTATATTTATAAAGAGATCAAGTGTGTAAAAATGCTTTTATGTGAGAAAATTCGCTAATGAGAATAATTTTTTTTTTCGCAGACATAACTATCACTTCCATTAAGAACAGGTTATACCTGGGATTAATAATAAAATACTAAGACTGACATGGGCCATGGAGAGTGTTATTTCAATACTGTCAGAGTCGTAGTACAAGAGTAATTGAATGATAAAGTATCCCCCTCCCGCCCCTGCTGGCCAATGAGATTGCTCCAGCTTACATGAAGAAAGCCTCTGTCATTGGAGGAGGATGGATAGAGGGAGGAGAGCAGAGGAGGAGCGGCAGACTGCGTTACAGAGCTGGTAACCACAGTGGAAGTGCACTCTTTAAACGTTCACTTTCGGCCACATAGGCTCAAAAAAAATGAATAAAGAAATCCACGTAGTCGCTATATAACCTAACATTTAACACACACTTGTATACGAGTAAAAGATCCCCTTTAAGTAACTCTGATCAAACATATGGCCAGGGTTTCATTTGATAATTAGCCAATTTCAAACTGGCTTATATGAGTACGATTAGTATGTAAAGGCCACAGTGTAACGGTGACAGTCACTTAGGGGTTCAGCACTGTAAGTGAGACATTCCAAGTGAAGTTGGCTTAAATCTGGAATCGAGCAGAAGAGAGAAATCAGAATCTACTAGCACAAGGGTGTCCAAGTTCAGTCCTCAGGGGCCACCGACAGGCCGGGATGTAAGGATTTCCCTGATTAATCACAGGGGAGTTAATCAGTGGATCATTCATTGTGACTGACTCACCTGGGATTAATCGGGGAAATCCTTACATTCTGGCCTGTTGGTGGACCTTGAAGACTGAACTTGGACGTCCCTGTACTAGAGAAACAACACCTCCCAAAACAACTCCGCAAGGAAGGACCTGAAGCAAAGACTTGAATGTAAACACTTCAATTGTCTTTAAAGGGACAGTAATGTTTCATAATAAAAACAGCTCTAATTAATCATCATAGTATTTGGACTTTGGAAAGTGTTATTTCAATTCTGTCAGAGTTGTAGTACAAGAGTAATTGAATGATAAAGTATCCCCCTCCCGCCCCTTTTACTGATGTAACACTGTTCAGCCAGAGCAGAAGGGAGGAGCCCAGGTAGACTGCAGAGAGGGACAATCTTCAATTAAGATAAGGGAAAAACCTGAAAAACTTGTCAAGGGGGGCAGGGCTTTCATTGTTTTCATAGGAAGAAGATTGTCCCCTGCTGTTATCTGTCTGGTCTATGGACTGGATTCCACATCTGAGAAGAGATGGCTTACACTAGGTAAAAGGAGCAGGGCTTTCATTGTTCTCATAGGAAGAAGATTGTCCCCTGCTGTTATCTGTCTGGTCTATGGTCTGGATTCCACATCTGAGAAGAGATGGCTTACACTAGGTAAAAGGGGCAGGGCTTTCATTGTTCTCATAGGAAGAAGATTGTCCCCTGCTGTTATCTGTCTGGTCTATGGACTGCATTCCACATCTGAGAAGAGATGGCTTACACTAGGTAAAAGGGGCGGGAGGGCAAACTTTGCTTGTGAATATCTCTCAGACCATAAAGGTTTGAGAGCTAAGACTTATATCGTTCTTCATGTTTTTTTTAATGCCTACAAAATAAAGTAAAGATAAAACGAAGTATTACTATCCCTTTAAGTTCACGATTCTCTGTTTAACACCACCAAACTAAAGTGGACTCTGTTTACAGGACAAACATTTCCATCATGAAAAGGCTCTCCTGGCCTACTCTGACTTTTGTTTTAACATCTCACACTTTGCTAACAATGCTTAAATACCTCCAATTTCTTATTTTAATATCTGCACTTCACACTAAAATGTCTGGTTCCTTCTACCCTCCACCCTCTCCTCCCCTCTTGGTTTACATTTCTCCTTCACTGTTCTCCGCTCCTGCAATTCCCCACCCCACACAAACCGGAAACCAAATCCACTCAAAACACTGTCTCACCTCCTGTGTCTCTCTCTCTTCTTCTGTTACTGGCAGCTGGTGATATCTTGACAAACCCTGGCACCCTCTCCTTTCACAAACCCTCTACCTCCAGTCAATATAGGAACAATTCAAACCTAATCACTAATTTTTGTCTTCAGCCTCAATTTCATCCCTTTCCCTGTGCTCTCTGGAATGCTTGCTCCATTATTAACAAATATAACACTGTGTATGATCTCTTTTTCTCCCGCTCCCTAAACCTGCTTGCTCTAACTGAAACTTGGCTTCTCTGGCAGCATTCTCTCACACTCCACTCCCAACTGGACGTGGAGGAGGTGTGGGGTGGAGGCTACCCTCCTTAACAAATCTTAAACAGGCACTGACTTTGTAAAACTTAGACTCTTTATAAATTATTTACTTTATTTATGTCCCCTATCCTGACCAGAACTCTACCACTGTATTCAGCACTTGACCCTTATGTACTCTGTACGTCTCCCATTACCACTTTAGATTGTAAGCTTTCGGGCAGGGACCTCACTTCCAATGTTTCACTTTATGAAGCACTTGTAACCCTGTATTGTCTAAACCGTTAAATCGTAAAGAGCTGTGTACACTTATGGCGCTAAATAAATAAACATATTCATTAATTCATTCTAAAACAATATTCATTTTTAGACCTGCAGCTGTTGGGGAATACAACGTCCACCATCGCTAACCAGCCAGCGGGAGTTGTCTGAAGACTGATTACCATCTTAAAGGCACTCACCTGCAGAAGCTATGAAGACAATCACGCAGCAAAACTCCAACTCCTGTTGGGACTTCTGTATAACAGATGCGACACTCGAAGGCCTCTTGGTTTGGTATTAGCACCTTGTTGTCCAGTTGCAGCAGATGCAGGAATTTCTGGGCTCTCTCCTCCTCCAAGACCTAAAAAGGAACTGCCCATGAGTCCAGTGAGCTCTGAGGATAGAATTGTACATGGTGGCCTACACAGGACAAGACAGATCAGCCTCTGTACAGCATTAATGCATGTACTACAATGTGCTCATTATCACCAGAGTCCTACCAGATTCCATGGGTCTTATGCACTAAGGGGTGATAAAGTGGTGATCACTTCTCCAGTAATATCATTTCTTTAATGCCTATGTTTTTCTACACAGTCTATGCACTTAGATCTCTCAGACGCTAGGGATCTTACTGTATAGGCTCTATAGAATAATATAGGAACTAAAGAGTTTATCTCACTTGGGAAGTTATCTCCTTTTTATCACACCTTAGTACATCTCCCCTGTAGTCCATAACTAAATCTCTCCCATAGAATAACATAGGCACTGGAGAGTTTCTCTCACTGGGGAAGGTATCTCCCCTTTATCACACCTTAGTACATCTCCCCTGTAGTCTATAACTAAATATCTCCCATAGAATAACATAGGAACTGGAGAGTTTATCTCACTGGAGAAGTTATCTCCTCTTTATCACACCTTAGTACATCTCCCCTGTAGTCTATAACTAAATCTCTCCCATAGAATAACATAGGAACTGGAGTGTTTATCTCACTGGAGAAGTTATCTCCTCTTTATCACACCTTAGTACATCTCCCCTGTAGTCTATAACTAAATCTCTCCCATAGAATAACATAGGAACTGGAGAGTTTATCTCACTGGAGAAGTTATCTCCTCTTTATCACATCTTAGTACATCTCCCTGTAGTCTATAACTAAAGATGTCCTATAGAATAACATAGGAACTGGAGAGTTTATCTCACTGGAGAAGTTATCTCCTCTTTATTACACCTTAGTACATCTCTCCTGTAGTCTATAATTAAAGCTCTCCCATAGAATAACATAGGAACTGGAGAGTTTATCACACTGGAGAAGTTATCTCCTCTTTATCACACCTTACTACATCTCTCCTGTAGTATATAATTAAAGCTCTCCCATAGAATAACATAGCATTGTATTGTATATTTTGTATATTTTTGTATATATTTTTTGAACATAGGAACTGTACAGTTTCTCTCAGTGGAGAAGTTATCTCCTCTTTATCACACCTTAGTACATCTCCCCCTGTAATCTATAACTAAACTTCTCCCATAGAATAACATAGGAACTGGAGAGTTTATCTCACTGGAGAAGTTATCTCCTCTTTATCACACCTTAGTACATCTCCCCTGCAGTCTATAACTAAACTTCTCCCATAGAATAACATAGGAACTGCATAGTTTATCTCACTGGAGAAGTTATCTCCTCTTTATCACACCTTAGTACATCTCCCCCTGTAGTCTATAACTAAAGATCTCCCATAGAATAACACAGGCACTGGAGAGTTTATCTCACTGGAGAAGTTATCTTCTCTTTATCACACCTTAGTACATCTCCCCTGTAGTCTATAACTAAACTTCTCCCATAGAATAACATAGGAACTGGAGAGTTTATCTCACTGGAGAAGTTATCTCCTCTTTATCACACCTTAGTACATCTCCCCTGCAGTCTATAACTAAACTTCTCCCATAGAATAACATAGGAACTGGAGAGTTTATCTCACTGGAGAAGTTATCTCCTCTTTATCACACCTTAGTACATCTCCCCTGTAGTCTATAACTAAATCTCTCCCATAGAATAACATAGGAACTGGAGTGTTTATCTCACTGGAGAAGTTATCTCCTCTTTATCACACCTTAGTACATCTCCCCTGTAGTCTATAACTAAATCTCTCCCATAGAATGACATAGGAACTGGAGAGTTTATCTCACTGGAGAAGTTATCTCCTCTTTATCACATCTTAGTACATCTCCCCTGTAGTCTATAACTAAATCTCTCCCATAGAATAACATAGGAACTGGAGAGTTTATCACACTGGAGAAGTTATCTCCTCTTTATCACACCTTACTACATCTCTCCTGTAGTATATAATTAAAGCTCTCCCATAGAATAACATAGCATTGTATTGTATATTTTGTATATTTTTGTATATATTTTTTGAACATAGGAACTGTACAGTTTCTCTCAGTGGAGAAGTTATCTCCTCTTTATCACACCTTAGTACATCTCCCCCTGTAATCTATAACTAAACTTCTCCCATAGAATAACATAGGAACTGGAGAGTTTATCTCACTGGAGAAGTTATCTCCTCTTTATCACACCTTAGTACATCTCCCCTGCAGTCTATAACTAAACTTCTCCCATAGAATAACATAGGAACTGCATAGTTTATCTCACTGGAGAAGTTATCTCCTCTTTATCACACCTTAGTACATCTCCCCCTGTAGTCTATAACTAAAGATCTCCCATAGAATAACACAGGCACTGGAGAGTTTATCTCACTGGAGAAGTTATCTTCTCTTTATCACACCTTAGTACATCTCCCCTGTAGTCTATAACTAAACTTCTCCCATAGAATAACATAGGAACTGGAGAGTTTATCTCACTGGAGAAGTTATCTCCTCTTTATCACACCTTAGTACATATCCCCCTGTAGTCTATAACTAAATATCTCCCATAGAATAACATAGGAACTGGAGAGTTTATCTCACTGGAGAAGTTATCTCCTCTTTATCACACCTTAGTACATCTCCCCTGCAGTCTATAACTAAACTTCTCCCATAGAATAACATAGGAACTGGAGAGTTTATCTCACTGGAGAAGTTATCTCCTCTTTATCACACCTTAGTACATCTCCCCTGTAGTCTATAATTAAATCTCTCCCATAGAATAACATAGGAACTGGAGTGTTTATCTCACTGGAGAAGTTATCTCCTCTTTATCACACCTTAGTACATCTCCCCTGTAGTCTATAACTAAATCTCTCCCATAGAATGACATAGGAACTGGAGAGTTTATCTCACTGGAGAAGTTATCTCCTCTTTATCACATCTTAGTACATCTCCCCTGTAGTCTATAACTAAATATCTCCCATAGAATAACATAGGAACTGGAGAGTTTATCTCACTGGAGAAGTTATGTCCTCTTTATCACAACTTAGTACATCTCCCTGTAGTCTATAACTAAAGATGTCCTATAGAATAACATAGGAACTGGAGAGTTTATCTCACTGGAGAAGTTATCTACTCTTTATCACACCTTAGTACATCTCTCCTGTAGTCCATAATTAAAGCTCTCCCATAGAATAACATAGGAACTGGAGAGTTTATCACACTGGAGAAGTTATCTCCTCTTTATCACACCTTACTACATCTCTCCTGTAGTCTATAATTAAAGCTCTCCCATAGAATAACATAGCATTGTATTGTATATTTTGTATATTTTTGTATATATTTTTTGAACATAGGAACTGTACAGTTTCTCTCAGTGGAGAAGTTATCTCCTCTTTATCACACCTTAGTACATCTCCCCCTGTAATCTATAACTAAACTTCTCCCATAGAATAACATAGGAACTGGAGAGTTTATCTCACTGGAGAAGTTATCTCCTCTTTATCACACCTTAGTACATCTCCCCCTGTAGTCTATAACTAAATATCTCCCATAGAATAACATAGGAACTGGAGAGTTTATCTCACCGGAGAAGTTATCTCCTCTTTATCACACCTTAGTACATCTCCCCTGCAGTCTATAACTAAACTTCTCCCATAGAATAACATAGGAACTGCATAGTTTATCTCACTGGAGAAGTTATCTCCTCTTTATCACACCTTAGTACATCTCCCCCTGTAGTCTATAACTAAAGATCTCCCATAGAATAACACAGGCACTGGAGAGTTTATCTCACTGGAGAAGTTATCTTCTCTTTATCACACCTTAGTACATCTCCCCTGTAGTCTATAACTAAACTTCTCCCATAGAATAACATAGGAACTGGAGAGTTTATCTCACTGGAGAAGTTATCTCCTCTTTATCACACCTTAGTACATCTCCCCCTGTAGTCTATAACTAAAGATCTCCCATAGAATAACATAGGCACTGGAGAGTTTATCTCACTGGAGAAGTTATCTTCTCTTTATCACACCTTAGTACATCTCCCCTGTAGTCTATAACTAAATCTCTCCCATAGACTAACATAGGAACTGGAGAGTTTATCAAACTGGAGAAGTTATCGCCTCATTATCACACCTTAGTACATCTCCCCCTGTAGTCTATAACTAAATCTTTCCCATATAATAACATAGGAACTGGAGAGTTTATCTAACTGGAGAAGTTATCTCCTCTTTATCACACCTTAGTACATCTCCCCTGTAGTCTATAACTAAAGATCTCCCATAGAATAACATAGGAACTGGAGAGTTTATCAAACTGGAGACGTTATCTCCTCATTATCACACCTTAGTACATCTCCCCCTGTAGTCTATAACTAAATCTTTCCCATATAATAACATAGGAACTGGAGAGTTTATCTCACTGGAGAGGTTATATCCTCTTTATCACACCTTAGTACATCTCCCCTGTAGTCTATAACTAAAGATCTCCCATAGAATAACATAGGAACTGGAGAGTTTATCACACTGGAGAAGTTATCTCCTCTTTATCACACCTTAGTACATCTCCCCTGTAGTCTATAACTAAATCTCTCCCATAGAATAACATAGGAACTGGAGAGTTTATCTCACTGGAGAAGTTATCTCCTCTTTATCACACCTTAGTACATCTCCCCTGTAGTCTATAACTAAATCTCTCCAATAGAATAACATAGGAACTGGAGAGTTTATATCACTAGAGAAGTTATCTCCTCTTTATCACACCTTAGTACATCTCCCCTGTAGTCTATAACCAAATCTCTCCAACAGAATAACATAGGAACTGGAGAGTTTATCTCACTGGAGAAGATATCTCCTCTTTATCACACCTTAGTACATCTCCCCTGTAGTCTACAACTAAATATCTCCCATAGAATAACATAGGAACTGGAGAGTTTATCACACTGGAGTAGTTATCTCCTCTTTATCACACCTTAGTACATCTCCCCTGTAGTCTATAACTAAAGATCTCCCATATAATAACACAGGAACTGGAGAGTTTATCTCACTGGAGAAGTTATCTCCTCTTTATCACACCTTAGTACATCTCCTCTGTAGTCTATAACTAAATCTCTCCCATATAATAACATAGGAACTGGAGAGTTTATCTCACTGGAGAAGTTATCTCCTCTTTATCACACCTTAGTACATCTCCCCTGTAGTCTATAACTAAATCTCTCCAATAGAATAACATAGGAACTGGAGAGTTTATCTCACTGGAGAAGTTATCTCCTCTTTATCACACCTTAGTACATCTCCCCTGTAGTCTATAACTAAATATCTCTCACAGACTAACATAGGGACTGGAGAGTTTATCTCACTGGAGAAGTTATCTTCTCTTTATCACACCTTAGTACATCTCCCCTGTAGTCTATAACTAAATCTCTCCCATATAATAACATAGGAACTGGAGAGTTTATCTCACTGGAGAAGTTATCTCCTCTTTATCACACCTTAGTACATCTCCCCTGTAGTCTATAACTAAATCTCTCCCATAGAATAACATAGGAACTGGAGAGTTTCTCTCACTGGAGAAGTTATCTCCTCTTTATCACACCTTAGTACATCTCCCCTGTAGTCTATAACTAAATCTCTCCAATAGAATAACATAGGAACTGGAGAGTTTATCACACTGGAGAAGTTATCTCCTCTTTGTCACACCTTAGTACATCTCTCCTGTAGTCTATAACTAAATCTCTCCAATAGAATAACATAGGAACTGGAGAGTTTATCTCACTGGAGAAGTTATCTCCTCTTTATCACACCTTAGTACATCTCCCCTGTAGTCTATAACTAAATATCTCTCATAGACTAACATAGGAACTGGAGAGTTTATCTCACTGGAGAAGTTATCTCCTCTTTATCACACTTTAGTGAATGACCTCATTCACCAATAGGGAAATAATCCACAGCGTGCAATGTATTCCCTTTCATGCAAATGGTCCTTAAAGGGTTAATCTGGGCAGAAAATCCTAATAGCTGCCCTGAATCAATTCTGAGTGTATTCACAAAATCAGTTAATACTGGACATGGACATAATTCTATGTCACCAAACTTCAGAGTCCCAAAGCCCTCCCACTAAAAATTTGGGAGGAGTTTGGGGTCCAGGATCCAGGTACCAAAGCATTGTGGCTGTCTCCATAGACACGAAAGAATATATTTTTGTTATAATTTCAGGTATTTCAACCCCTGGAATGCCGGAGGGTTACGCAACTCATTGCAAAGCAATGCGTTGCATAACCCACTGGCACGCAAAGGGTTAACCTCATAAGTGCTTGAGACGTCTCTTACCATCACGGGGGGGGGTACAGAAAGATTAATTTAAGCTGTTTTTCCCCAGTAAAGTATTGATGTGGCTGCCACGTCAGGCTCGGTTTCTCAGAAGTAAAAGCTATGAATGGAGAATGTGGCTTTTCTAGTAAAGGGGACACGAACGTTAACCCTTTGAGGGACTTACACTTAAAATACACATTATTCTTATGTGAAATCACCTGCTCTGTCCTCCAGACACACAGAAGTAAATGGTTTAGTTTAGTACACCTCTTGGACGTATGTATCAACATGTCATTAAGAATTAAACACTTAGAACGAAATGATGTTAAAAGTGATGTAACACCTCCCAGTAGTAAACCCCTCAACACACACACCTTATTGCACCCATAAAATCTTAAAGGGATAGTATTACTTCACAATTACTATCCCTCATATTGTAGCCCTTAATAAACTGAGTTAGATGACACCAGCGGCATCTCTCAAACCTTTATGATTTAAAGGGATAGTAATAATTAAAATGTAAAAAAAAATATGTTGTAGGGTTTATCCCCCTGAGTAAAACAAGGGAACTCCCACTGCTGAGAGGTGTTTTATTCACAAGTTATTAATTTTCAAAGTTGACTTGTTTAGGTGCAATATCACAGTGGCCTGAAATTGTACAGTGGCGCTGTTGCTACACCATCCTATGGAGATTTATGGTCAACTGACCAGAGTTGTCCATAGGATCGTGTAGCAACAGCGCCACTGTACAATTTCAGGCCACTGTGATATTGCACCTAAAAAATTCAACTTTGAAAATTAATAACTTTTGAATAAAACACCTTTCAGCAGTGGGAGTACTCTTGTTTTACTCAGGGGGATAAACCCTACAACATATTTTTTTTTACATTTTAAGTATTACTATCCCTTTAAGAGATAGCTGCTTTCAAAGTTTCCTCTCCCCTGATGTCAGCGTTCTGCTGCCAGCAGGGGAATCCGGTCCCGGGACAGGCGGAGGCTCTTAAACAGAGCCGATATCTCGTTATGGAAGGAAAAATGATTCACTGAAACAGTCTTCTACGTGTGCTTGGTTACCAGAGACCAGATTCCCCTGCTGGCAGCAGAACGCTGACAGCAGGGGAGAGGAAACTTTGAAAGTGGCTATCTCTTATACCATAAAGGTCTGAGAGATGCCGCTGGTGTCATTTCACAGTTTGTTAAGGGCTACAATATGAGGGATAGTAATTTTGAAGTAATACTATCCCTTTAATGACCCTTGTGAAATTTTCCCTTGCTCCTCGGTCCAAGAGATAACATCTGCAATCATGTCCATGGGGGCAGTCATGACAGTTGTTATCGGGAGTACAGGACACAAACTCTGCCCACTGCCCATGGTGATCTTAATCCTATAAGGAGTAGAAAGTTGGCCAACGTATTGCACATCTCTCTGGTGTTTAAAAGGTTAAGCAAACCCATGTACTCCACCTACTTCAGTGTGAAAAACACAGTCAGCAGTTGTGATGTCCGTCCGCCTCTATGTCCCTCACACCCACACCTGTCATGTCTCCTCTATGTCCCTCACACCCACACCTGTCATGTCCCCTCTATGTCCCTCACACCCACACCTGTCATGTCTCCTCTATGTCCCTCACACCCACACCTGTCATGTCTCCTCTATGTCCCTCACATCCACACCTGTCATGTCTCCTCTATGTCCCTCACACCCACACCTGTCATGTCCCCTCTATGTCCCTCACATCCACACCTGTCATGTCTCCTCTATGTCCCTCACACCCACACCTGTCATGTCTCCTCTATGTCCCTCACATCCACACCTGTCATGTCTCCTCTATGTCCCTCACACCCACACCTGTCATGTCTCCTCTATGTCCCTCACATCCACACCTGTCATGTCTCCTCTATGTCCCTCACATCCACACCTGTCATGTCTCCTCTATGTCCCTCACATCCACACCTGTCATGTCTCCTCTATGTCCCTCACACCCACACCTGTCATGTCTCCTCTATGTCCCTCACATCCACACCTGTCATGTCTCCTCTATGTCCCTCACATCCACACCTGTCATGTCTCCTCTATGTACCTCACATCCACACCTGTCATGTCCCCTCTATGTCCCTCACATCCACACCTGTCATGTCCCCTCTATGTCCCTCACACCCACACCTGTCATGTCCCCTCTATGTCCCTCACATCCACACCTGTCATGTCTCCTCTATGTCCCTCACACCCACACCTGTCATGTCTCCTCTATGTCCCTCACACCCACACCTGTCATGTCCCCTCTATGTCCCTCACACCCACACCTGTCATGTCTCCTCTATGTCCCTCACATCCACACCTGTCATGTCTCCTCTATGTCCCTCACATCCACACCTGTCATGTCTCCTCTATGTCCCTCACACCCACACCTGTCATGTCTCCTCTATGTCCCTCACACCCACACCTGTCATGTCTCCTCTATGTCCCTCACATCCACACCTGTCATGTCTCCTCTATGTCCCTCACACCCACACCTGTCATGTCTCCTCTATGTCCCTCACATCCACACCTGTCATGTCTCCTCTATGTCCCTCACACCCACACCTGTCATGTCTCCTCTATGTCCCTCACACCCACACCTGTCATGTCTCATCTATGTCCCTCACATCCACACCTGTCATGTCTCCTCTATGTCCCTCACATCCACACCTGTCATGTCTCCTCTATGTCCCTCACATCCACACCTGTCATGTCTCCTCTATGTCCCTCACACCCACACCTGTCATGTCCCCTCTATGTCCCTCACACCCACACCTGTCATGTCCCCTCTATGTCCCTCACACCCACACCTGTCATGTCTCCTCTATGTCCCTCACATCCACACCTGTCATGTCTCCTCTATGTCCCTCACACCCACACCTGTCATGTCTCCTCTATGTCCCTCACATCCACACCTGTCATGTCTCCTCTATGTCCCTCACATCCACACCTGTCATGTCCCCTCTATGTCCCTCACACCCACACCTGTCATGTCTCCTCTATGTCCCTCACACCCACACCTGTCATGTCTCCTCTATGTCCCTCACATCCACACCTGTCATGTCTCCTCTATGTCCCTCACATCCACACCTGTCATGTCCCCTCTATGTCCCTCACATCTACACCTGTCATGTCCCCTCTATGTCCATCACATCCACACATGTCATGTCTCTTCTATGTCCCTCACATCCACACCTGTCATGTCTCCTCTATGTCCCTCACACCCACACCTGTCATGTCCCCTCTATGTCCCTCACACCCACACCTGTCATGTCTCCTCTATGTCCCTCACATCCACACCTGTCATGTCTCCTCTATGTCCCTCACATCCACACCTGTCATGTCCCCTCTATGTCCCTCACACCCACACCTGTCATGTCCCCTCTATGTCCCTCACACCCACACCTGTCATGTCTCCTCTATGTCCCTCACATCCACACCTGTCATGTCTCCTCTATGTCCCTCACATCCACACCTGTCATGTCTCCTCTATGTCCCTCACATCCACACCTGTCATGTCCCCTCTATGTCCCTCACATCCACACCTGTCATGTCTCCTCTATGTCCCTCACACCCACACCTGTCATGTCTCCTCTATGTCCCTCACATCCACACCTGTCATGTCCCCTCTATGTCCCTCACATCCACACCTGTCATGTCTCCTCTATGTCCCTCACACCCACACCTGTCATGTCTCCTCTATGTCCCTCACATCCACACCTGTCATGTCTCCTCTATGTCCCTCACATCCACACCTGTCATGTCCTCCTCTATGTCCCTCACACCCACACCTGTCATGTCCCCTCTATGTCCCTCACATCCACACCTGTCATGTCTCCTCTATGTCCCTCACATCCACACCTGTCATGTCTCCTCTATGTCTCTCACATCCACACCTGTCATGTCTCCTCTATGTCCCTCACACCCACACCTGTCATGTCCCCTCTATGTCCCTCACATCCACACCTGTCATGTCTCCTCTATGTCCCTCACACCCACACCTGTCATGTCTCCTCTATGTCCCTCACACCCACACCTGTCATGTCTCTTCTATGTCCCTCACACCCACACCTGTCATGTCCCCTCTATGTCCCTCACACCCACACCTGTTATGTCTCCTCTATGTCCCTCACACCCACACCTGTCATGTCCCCTCTATGTCCCTCACATCCACACCTGTCATGTCTCCTCTATGTCCCTCACACCCACACCTGTCATGTCTCCTCTATGTCCCTCACATCCACACCTGTCATGTCTCCTCTATGTCTCTCACATCCACACCTGTCATGTCTCCTCTATGTCCCTCACACCCACACCTGTCATGTCCCCTCTATGTCCCTCACATCCACACCTGTCATGTCTCCTCTATGTCCCTCACACCCACACCTGTCATGTCTCCTCTATGTCCCTCACACCCACACCTGTCATGTCTCTTCTATGTCCCTCACACCCACACCTGTCATGTCCCCTCTATGTCCCTCACACCCACACCTGTTATGTCTCCTCTATGTCCCTCACACCCACACCTGTTATGTCTCCTCTATGTCCCTCACACCCACACCTGTCATGTCTCTTCTATGTCCCTCACACCCACACCTGTCATGTCTCCTCTATGTCCCTCACACCCACACCTGTTATGTCTCCTCTATGTCCCTCACACCCACACCTGTCATGTCTCCTCTATGTCACTCACACCCACACCTGTCATGTCTCCTCTATGTCCCTCACATCCACACCTGTCATGTCTCCTCTATGTCCCTCACATCCACACCTGTCATGTCTCCTCTATGTCCCTCACACCCACACCTGTCATGTCCCCTCTATGTCCCTCACATCCACACCTGTCATGTCTCCTCTATGTCCCTCACATCCACACCTGTCATGTCTCCTCTATGTCCCTCACATCCACACCTGTCATATCCCCTCTATGTCCCTCACACCCACACCTGTCATGTCCCCTCTATGTCCATCACATCCACACCTGTCATGTCCCCTCTATGTCCCTCACATCCACACCTGTCATGTCTCTTCTATGTCCCTCACATCCACACCTGTCATGTCTCTTCTATGTCCCTCACATCCACACCTGTCATGTCTCCTCTATGTCCCTCACATCCACACCTGTCATGTCCCCTCTGTACCTCACATCCACACCTGTCATGTCTCTTCTATGTCCCTCACATCCACACCTGTCATGTCTCTTCTATGTCCCTCACATCCACACCTGTCATGTCTCCTCTATGTCCCTCACACCCACACCTGTCATGTCTCCTCTATGTCCCTCACATCCACACCTGTCATGTCCCCTCTATGTCCCTCACATCCACACCTGTCATGTCCCCTCTATGTCCCTCACACCCACACCTGTCATGTCTCTTCTATGTCCCTCACATCCACACCTGTCATGTCTCTTCTATGTCCCTCACACCCACACCTGTCATGTCTCCTCTATGTCCCTCACACCCACACCTGTCATGTCCCCTCTATGTCCCTCACATCCACACCTGTCATGTCTCCTCTATGTCCCTCACATCCACACCTGTCATGTCTCCTCTATGTCCCTCACACCCACACCTGTCATGTCTCCTCTATGTCCCTCACATCCACACCTGTCATGTCTCCTCTATGTCCCTCACATCCACACCTGTCATGTCTCCTCTATGTCCCTCACATCCACACCTGTCATGTCTCCTCTATGTCCCTCACACCCACACCTGTCATGTCTCCTCTATGTCCCTCACACCCACACCTGTCATGTCTCCTCTATGTCCCTCACATCCACACCTGTCATGTCTCCTCTATGTCCCTCACATCCACACCTGTCATGTCTCCTCTATGTCCCTCACATCCACACCTGTCATGTCTCCTCTATGTCCCTCACACCCACACCTGTCATGTCTCCTCTATGTCCATCACATCCACACCTGTCATGTCCCCTCTATGTCCCTCACACCCACACCTGTCATGTCCCCTCTATGTCCCTCACACCCACACCTGTCATGTCTCCTCTATGTCCCTCACATCCACACCTGTTATGTCTCCTCTATGTCCCTCACATCCACACCTGTCATGTCTCCTCTATGTCCCTCACATCCACACCTGTCATGTCTCCTCTATGTCCCTCACACCCACACCTGTCATGTCTCCTCTATGTCCATCACATCCACACCTGTTATGTCTCCTCTATGTCCATCACATCCACACCTGTCATGTCACCTCTATGTCCCTCACATCCACACCTGTCATGTCCTCCTCTATGTCCCTCACACCCACACCTGTCATGTCTCCTCTATGTCCCTCACACCCACACCTGTCATGTCTCCTCTATGTTCCTCACACCCACACCTGTCATGTCCCCTCTATGTCCCTCACATCCACACCTGTCATGTCCCCTCTATGTCCCTCACATCCACACCTGTCATGTCTCCTCTATGTCCCTCACATCCACACCTGTCATGTCTCCTCTATGTCCCTCATATCCACACCTGTCATGTCTCCTCTATGTCCCTCACATCCACACCTGTCATGTCCCCTCTATGTCCATCACATCCACACCTGTCATGTCCCCTCTATGTACCTCACACCCACACCTGTCATGTCTCCTCTATGTCCCTCACATCCACACCTGTCATGTCTGCCTCTATGTCCCTCACATCCACACCTGTCATGTCCCCTCTATGTCCCTCACACCCACACCTGTCATGTCTCCTCTATGTCCCTCACATCCACACCTGTCATGTCCCCTCCATGTCCCTCACATCCACACCTGTCATGTCTCCTCTATGTCCCTCACATCCACACCTGTCATGTCCCCTCTATGTCCCTCACATCCACACCTGTCATGTCCCCTCTATGTCCCTCACATCCACACCTGTCATGTCTCCTCTATGTCCCTCACACCCACACCTGTCATGTCCCCTCTATGTCCCTCACATCCACACCTGTCATGTCTCCTCTATGTCCCTCACATCCACACCTGTCATGTCTCCTCTATGTCCCTCACATCCACACCTGTCATGTCTCCTCTATGTCCCTCACATCCACACCTGTCATGTCTCCTCTATGTCCCTCACATCCACACCTGTCATGTCCCCTCTATGTCCCTCACATCCACACCTGTCATGTCCCCTCTATGTCCCTCACATCCACACCTGTCATGTCCCCTCTATGTCCCTCACACCCACACCTGTCATGTCTCCTCTATGTCCCTCACATCCACACCTGTCATGTCTCCTCTATGTCCCTCACATCCACACCTGTCATGTCTCCTCTATGTCCCTCACATCCACACCTGTCATGTCCCCTCTATGTCCCTCACATCCACACCTGTCATGTCCCCTCTATGTCCCTCACATCCACACCTGTCATGTCTCCTCTATGTCCCTCACACCCACACCTGTCATGTCCCCTCTATGTCCCTCACATCCACACCTGTCATGTCTCCTCTATGTCCCTCACATCCACACCTGTCATGTCTCCTCTATGTCCCTCACACCCACACCTGTCATGTCTCCTCTATGTCCCTCACATCCACACCTGTCATGTCTCCTCTATGTCCCTCATATCCACACCTGTCATGTCTCCTCTATGTCCCTCACATCCACACCTGTCATGTCCCCTCTATGTCCATCACATCCACACCTGTCATGTCCCCTCTATGTACCTCACACCCACACCTGTCATGTCTCCTCTATGTCCCTCACATCCACACCTGTCATGTCTGCCTCTATGTCCCTCACATCCACACCTGTCATGTCTCCTCTATGTCCCTCACATCCACACCTGTCATATCCCCTCTATGTCCCTCACATCCACACCTATCATGTCCCCTCTATGTCCCTCACATCCACACCTATCATGTCCCCTCTATGTCCCTCACATCCACACCTGTTACTATTATTCCTCTTTATATCACTTTACTACTCTATCTTAATAAAAGAAGAAGCTGTCATGTAACAGAGAAATCTCCTCCTTACTGCCTCTCCAGGAGATACAGGGGTGTGTGATTCTGACAGGAGTTCTCCCCCTGGCCACTCCCAACACAATCTCTGCAAGCAGCTGTCCTGCCCTCACTTTGTCCTTCACAAAAAACATGGTTGAATCCTCTCTCACTAGCCTATGTGTTTACACTCCGGAAGCAAAAGTGGCCCATCCAGTCATCACTATCACTGCCTCATAGTGACTCCGCTCCCCTGAAGCATCCCAGCCGCAAAAAATATAAATTTCTCCTCTGTAATGGCACTAGAGAGCTAAAATGTGATGCTCTTGAGCGGTGACTAGCCGGAGAATAGGCCATTGTGCTTTTGTTCGTGAACAGAGCCTCTCACATCATTTTCGGCTTGTTTCTGCGAAACACTTAGGGTCTCTCCCTAAGTGTAAACGGTAATCCAGACGTGGACCCCTTCCTCTCAGTGCCCAGGGAAGCCAGCTGCACCTCACTGACAAGGTATAGATAAGGCCAAAATGTATGTTTGGGGCTAGCTGGTTTTTACATGCAGAGGGGATTTGCCCATCATTTTGGTACTGGACTGCCCTTATGGGTGTGATTAGTCTAATATGTATGTGGAAGTTTCTCCTCTGTAATGGCACTAGAGAGCTAAAATGTGATGCTCTTGAGCGGTGACTAGCCAGAGAACAGGCCATTGTGCTTTTGTTTGTGCTCAGAGCCTCTCACATCATTTTTGGCTTGTTTCTGCAAAACACTTAGGGTCTCTCCCTAAGTGTAAAGGGTAATCCAGACGTTGATCCCTTGCTCTCAGTGCCTAGGGAAGCCAGCTGCACCTCACTGACAAGGCCCAAATAAGGCTGAAATGTATGTCTGGGGTTTGCCCATCATTTTTGTACTGGACCTCCCTTATGGGCTGGATTAGTCTAATATGTATGTGAAAATTTCTCCTCTGTAATGGCACTAGAGAGCTAAAATGTGATGTTCTTGAGCGGTGACTAGCCAGAGAACAGGCCATTGTGCTTTTGTTTGTGCTCAGAGGCTCTCACATCATTTTTGGCTTGTTTCTACAAAACACTTAGAGTCTTTCCCTAAGTGTAAAGGGTAATCCATACGTGGATCCCTTGCTCTCGGTGCCTAAGGAAGCCAGCTGCACCTCACTGACGAGGCCCAAATAAGGCTGAAGCGCACGTTTGGGGTTAGCTGTTTTTTCTGTGCAGAGGGGACTTGCCCATCATTGTGGTACTGGACCGCCCTTATGGGTGGGATTAGTCTAATATATATGTGAAAGTTTCTCCTCTGTAATGGCTCTAGAGAGCTAAAATGTGATGCTGTTGAGAGGTGACTAGCCAGAGAACAGGCCATTGTGCTTTTGTTCGTGCTCAGACCCTCTCACATCATTTTTGGCTTGTATCTGCAAAACACTTAGGGTCTTTCCCTAAGTGTAAAGGGTAATCCAGACGTGGATCCCTTGCTCTCAGTGCCTAGGGAAGCCAGCTGCACCTCACTGATGAGGCCCAAATAAGACTGAAAAGTATGTCTGGGGTTAGCTGGTTTTTCCGTGCAGAGGGGACTTGCCCATCATTCTGGTACTGGACTGACCTTATGGGTGGGATTAGTCTAATATGTATGTGGAAATTTCTCCTCTGTAATGGCACTAGAGAGCTAAAATATGATGCTCTTGAGTGGTGACTAGCCAGAGAACAGGCCATTGTGCTTTTGTTCGTGTTCAGAGCCTCTCACATCATTTTTGGCTTGTTTCTACAAAACACTTAGGGTCTCTCCCTAATTGTAATGGGTAATCCAGAAGTGGACCCCTTGCTTTCAGTGCCTAGGGAATCCAGCTGCACCTCACTGACGAGGCCCAAATAAGGCCGAAATGTATGTTTGGGGTTAGCTCGTTTTTCTGTGCAGAGTGTGTTGCCCATCATTTTGGTACTAGACGCCTTCATGGGTGGGATTAGTCTAATATGTATGTGGAAATTTCTCCTATGTAATGGCACTAGAGAGCTAAAATGTGATGCTTTTGAGCGGTGACTAGCTGGAGAAGAGGCCATTGTGCATTTGTTTGTTCTCCCAGCCTCTCACATCGTTTTTGGCTTGTTACAACAGAGACATTACCAAGAAATGGACGTCCCTCCAAAACTGATGAGAAGAAAACTGGTCAGGGAGGCTTCCAAGAGTCCTACTGCAACATTAAAGTAACTGCAGGAATTTCTGGCAAGTACCGTCTGTTTGCTACATGTGACAACAATCTTCTGTATTCTTCATATGAATGGGCTATGGGGTAGGGTGGCAAGACGGAAGCCTTTTCTTACAAAGAAAAACATCCAAGCCCAGCTGAAGTTTGCAATAACAAACATCAAGTCCCCCAAAATCATGTGGGAAAAAGAGGATTCTCTTAGCCCATATACAGGTTACTGGTAACTCTGGGAGGCGATCCGTTCCTTTAAGTAGGCAGGAACATTTCTCTAAATGTATGCAGGGGGTGGAGCCTCCCTTCCCTCCTAGGCTGCAGCTTAGCCAGCCAGCCCAGAATGATTTGAGACACTAATAACTGACTAGAAAATAGAAGGGAAGAAGACTCCTGTGAGCATACCCCGAAGGACTCCCACAGACTGCCACAGGAGAGCCAAGCACAGTCCCTTGACAGGGTGGGAGACCAGTAACCTGTATGGACTAAGAGGAAAGGATTTAACAGGTAAGACTAAAATCCTCTTTTCTCTGATGTCCAATACAGGTGTGACCCAAAAGGGAACATGCTTATTCCTCAATTCATAGGCTCTACGAATGGTGGACTTGATCCATGACGCAATAGTCACTTTGGATGCAGGTCTTCCTGCCCTAGGACCCTCAGGAATGACGAACAGAGCGTCAGACTTCCTGACAGATTCAGTGCGATGGACATAAAACTTGAGACAACGCACCACATCCAACAAGTGGAGATCTCTCTCCTTGTCAGAGGAAGGATTAGGGCAGAAAGAGGGCACCACAATCTCCTGATTGATGTGAAACTCAGAGACCACCTTAGGTAAGAACTCCTTAGAGGTGCAAAGCACCGCTTTATCCTTATGAAACACCAGATAAGGTGGTTTACAGGACAGAGCTTGCAACTCCGCAACCCGGCAAACAGACACAATCGCCAGAAGAAAGGCCATGTTCCACGTCAAAAGACATAGAGGAATAGTGGCCAAAGACTCAAAGGGAGGACGTTGGAGAACTCCCAATACCAAATTAAGGTTCCACTGAGGAGCTGGGCTCCAAAAGGCAGAACGCACATGAGCAATGCCTTGGAAGAAAACCCTGACCTCGGGAAGGATAGCAATGCGTTTCTGGAAAAAGACAGAAAGCGCCGAAGTCTGAAGGTTAAGAGAACTCAGACTGAGTCCCTTGTCCACACCGTCCTGCAAAAAAGCCAGGACAGTGGGAAGATCAAAGTCACGAGACAGATTTCTCAGCACACCAAGACACAAATGTCGACCAGATACGGTGATAGATCTTGTGAGAAACAGGCTTATGGGCACTAAGCATAGTAGACACCACAGCAGAATAAAAAACCCTTTCTTCCTTAAAAATCGAGGATTCAACCTCCAGGCCGTCAAATTGAGCCGATGAACATCTTCCTTCCACAGGTAGCACTGCAGAAGAAGATCTGGATGGGATGGGAGCGGAAGAGGCTCTGTCACCGACAGAGCCAGAAGCTCCGGATACCAAGACTGACAAGGAGCAACCAGGATGACCGGGCAACGGTGCATCTTCAGTTTCCGTAACACCCTTATCAACATTGGAAGGGGAGGAAAGATGTAGGCCAGAGGGAATGTCCAAGGAATGGACATGGCATCAACTGCTAGAGCCAGAGAGTCTCTCCACAGAGTGCAGAACACTGTAACCTTCCTGTTGTGTCCACATGGGGCATCCCCCATCTCTGAACAAGGAGTTGAAACACTTCGGGGTGTAACTCCCACTCTCCGCTGTCCACTGTGTGATGACTGAGGAAGTCTGCCATGATGTTGTCTGCGCCTGGAATATGCACTGCGAAATGACAGGAACATGAACCTCTGCCCAGGACAGAATGGCCTTGACCTCTAACCAAGCAGCGAGACTTCTTGTTCCGCCTTGTCTGTTGATGTAAGCCACTGCTTTGGCAATTGTCGGACTCCACTCGGACTGGACAGTCCTCCAGTTGAGACACCAATGACGGAGAGCATGAAATATCACTCGAAGTTCCAGGATGTTGATCGGGAGAAGTGGACTCCTCCATGGACCACTTCCCCTGAGCATTGAAGCGACCCAGAACAGCTTCCCAGCCCGAAAGGCTGGCATCCATCGTGACCATGGTCCAGTAAGGAATCAGGAAGGATCTCCATTTCAATAGATTGGAAAGGGACAGCCACCACCACTCCAAGGTCAACTCTACAAGAGGAGGAAGTGAGACCGACAGCTTCTGATGATCTGGTCGATCCCTGCACGTCTGTATCACAAACCTCTGAAGTTCCCTGGTGTTTGCCATGACGAATGGAATCTCCTCTATCGTGGAAATTAACTTTCCCACCAGAGAAGACAACTTCGAAACTGGGATTTGATCCCGAGTCGAACAGAAGACCCAGAAAGATCAGTTGCTGGGATGGAACAAGATCCGACCTGTCCAAGTTGACAATCCAACCGTGATGGGTGAGGACTTGAATGCAGGTCTGAACCTGCTGATGAAGAAGGTCCGCAGAGGAGGCTTTCAAAAGCAAGTTGTCCACGTAGGGAGTCACTCTGATGCCGTCCCAATAGAGAAAGGATATCAAGGCCCCCAGAACTTGTTGGAAAACCTGAGGGGCCGTCGCCAGAACCAAATGGAAGAGCTGAGAACCTGAAAATGACCCCTATTGCAGGCAATCCTGCTCTCCTGATGAATTGGGATGTGCAAATATGCATCGTGAAGATCCAGGAACAAATCATTCTGGTGCTAGCTGGCAAGGATGCAGCTGAGGAGGGAGGGGAAGCTCCACCCCCTGCATACATTTAGAGAAATGTTCCTGTCTACTTAAAGGGGCAGATCACCTCCCAGAGTTACCAGTAACCTGATTGGACGACAGAGAAATGTGTTATGGTCTGATGAAACCAAGGTCAGGGACAGATTTATAAATAGGCAGAGTAGGCATCTGCCTACAAGGGCCCCCACAGAGGGGCACCTGTCATTGGGATCATGCTGTGTTTTTTTTTACACGTCTCCCCCGCTGTCTCAACATGGTGAAGACAGGACTGTGCATTCTTCAGCACAGACCTGTAGCTGCTGAGCTCCTTCGTCGGGTGTTTAGTAATACAAACACTGGGAGATATCATCTCTAAGCGCTCTGCATTACTGAAGATTACAACGCTCGGGAGCTCCAGCAGCTACAGGTCTGTGCAGAAGGAGGAGGTACAGACCTTCTCCTGCCGCTGCACCACCAGGAAGAGATAGGAAACGGACACTGGGGGGGGGCAATGTGCAATATGGAGCTGATGGGGGGCAAGTTGAGCTGACGGGGGCAATATGGAGCTGATGGGAGGACAATGTGAGGGCAATATGGTATATAGAGATGATGGGGGCAATGTGGAGATGATGGGGGTCAGGGCTCAAAAGTTTATAAATTAGTCTTTCTAAATAAAATACTTTGGTTTTACTCTAAATCACTTATTCAGTTACACAAAGTGGTGTGAACAGGCTATGAAAGAACCTAAAAATTCTGGGCGTGCGTTTTGCCTTCTTTCCTGCAGGTAATAAGCCAGGGATGGACTAGCATTCTCTTGCAGAGCCACAAACAGGCCGGATCTGTGCAATACATCCTTAACCCCTTGAGTGCTAGAGAGGTCTCAAGAGCATTAATATGCAGTGTTTTGAAGCCAAAGGGTTAAAACTCTTGTCCAAGCTTACATAATATCATCAGCGCTGTGTTGCATAGGCCTAGCTTGGTTATGCCCCCTTCTATGCAGACATCTCTGGAAACAGGTGACAGCAGTCTAGGAAATTGCTGCGTCTTTTTTCTTTTGTTGTGCATCTTCAGACTGTGACATTACTGCCTCTGGAAGCCTAGTCCTTAACGTACCAGGACCGATGACGGTCATAGTACGTCACGTACTTTTTACTTACAGCGCTCTACCGGGAGCGCTGTAAGTAAAAATAGGGCCTGAAAGTGACCGCTCCAAGATTGGAGCGATCTCTATCAGGCCCCATAATGACGCGCCGATACACGTGACAGGTCACGTGCACCGGCGCGTCCAAGTGCCCCTATGCGGTCATTATGGGATGGAAATGTCCCATGACCGCCGGTCCTTAAAGGGATAGTATTACTTCAAAATTACTATCCCTCATATTGTAGCCCTTAATAAACTGAGTTAAATGACACCAGCGGCATCTCTCAGACCTTTATGGTGTAAGAGATAGCCGCTTTCAAAGTTTCCTCTCCCCTGTTGTCAGCGTTCTGCTGCCAGCAGGGGAATCCGGTCCCGGGACAGGCAGAGGCTCTTAAACAGAGCCGATATCTCGTTATGGAAGGAAAAATGATTCATTGAAACAGTCTTCTACATGTGCTTGGTTACCAAGCACACGTAGAAGACGGTTTCAATTAATCATTTTTCCTTCCATAACGAGATATCGGCTCTGCTGAAGAGCCTCAGTTGATTCAGAGACCAGATTCCCCTGCTGGCAGCAGAACGCTGACAACAGGGGAGAGGAAACTTTGAAAGCGGCTATCTCTTACACCATAAAGGTCTGAGAGATGCCGCTGGTGTCATTTAACTCAGTTTATTAAGGGCTACAATATGAGGGATAGTAATTTTGAAGTAATACTATCCCTTTAAGGGGTTAATTAACATTAAAAGGATACTAATGTCCCATAAAAAAATTTCTTGTTTTGTAAAGTTTAAAAAAAATAAAGTATGTGGCACAAATCCTATCCTATCTCTCAGACCTTTACGGAGATATTCGTATGTAAAGTTCCCCCTCCCTCCCCTTCTCCTGACGTCAGAGCTGTGCTGATAGCAGGAGATCCCGGGACCAGCTGGCGGCTCTGCATAGCCTAGACTGCTTTATTTAAAAAGAATTACTTCATTGTGAAGGTCTACAAAGTGTGCATGGTTTGCAAGCACACTTTGTAGACCATTCCAATTAAGTAATTCTTTTAAATAACGCGATTTCAGCTCTGCTGCAGAGCCTCCTCGCGTCGCACGGCTCAAATCTCCTAATGTCAGCTTTACGGCCCGCCATCAGGAGAAGGGAAACTTTACATGCGAATATCTCTCAAAACATAAAGGTTTGAGAGGTAGGATTTGTGCCACATAGTTTATTTCTACAAAACAAGAACATATTGTTATGGGACATTACTGTTACTTTAAGCACGGATGCAAATCATTCTGTTAGAAACATACATTTTTATTCACTTGCTTTATTGCAGCCTTTGTGATTTTTGTTTATTTTTTTTTGATAAATGACCTTATGGTGGACTAGAATTAACAGGCCCATGTTTACTAAATAACCTCTACAAACTGAACAGGCCTCTTTAAAAGTTATTTTTAAAAGAAAGGCATTTTATGTGAGAGAGAATAAAAAAACCCTGCTTATAGCAACATCCCTGATTACGTCACTCAGTCTGGGACTGGGACACCTGATGAAATCTCATTAGACTGCACAGCAGACTTGGTATCTCAGTCTTCCCTGGCTGGCATGTTTCCTCTGCAACTATGTCAGCAATGGGGTGCACCCAGTAAGAACAAAAAGAGTTGTGAGGAGCACACATCAAGCACGAACAAGATTAAGTGTCTTGTTCTAAGGCATGGTCGCCTCTCAATGGTGCTACAACTCACGTTTTTCACTCCCATGTGCCATTGCAGAGAGGAAATCTCCATATCCACATCAGACTGGTCCCGCCCACAGACAGTCCAGCTCCGAAATGTCAGGCAAATCCTCTCCGCACGAGAGAACGGCAAAACCACAGACATTCGTTTAGGCCTATGTGAGCCTCGTCAGTGTGGTGCAGCAAATCCCTCTAGGCACATGGAAGCAAGGGCCCATGCCTGGGATGCCCTTATACTTAGGGAGACAAAAAGAGTTGTGAGGAGCACACATCAAGCACGAACAAGTTTAAGTGTCCTTGTTCTAAGGCATGGTAGCCTCTCAATGGTGCTACAACTTGTTAAACTTGTTCGTGCTTGATGGGTGCTCCTCACAACTCTTTTTGTCTCCCTAAGTATAAGGGCATCCAGGCATGGGCCCTTGCTTCCATGTGCCAAGAGGGATTCGGCTGCACCACACTGACGAGGCTCACATAGGCCGAAACGTACGTCTGTGGTTTTGCGTTTCTCTCATGCGGAGAGGCTTTGCCTGACATTTCGGAGCTGGACTGTCTGTGGGCGGGACCAGTCTGATGTGGATATGGAGGATTTCCTCTCTGCAATGGCACATGGGAGTGAAAAACGTGAGTGTAGCACCATTGAGAGGCTACCCTGCTTAGAACAAGACATTTAAACTTATTCGTGCTTGATGTGTGCTCCTCACAACTCTTTTTGCACCCAGTAAGAACACTGATTGGCACACCTGGTGAGACCTTGGGGAACACTGATTTGTACACATGGTTTAGTTACACCTTGAGGGGAACACTGATTTGTACACCTGGTAAACATGTTTAAAAATCAGTGTTCCCCTCAAGGTGTAACTAAACCATGTGTACCAGTGTGCCAGTCAGTGTTCCCCATTCCCCACCAAGGTGTGAGTAGGTGTATATTTTTGTTAATTTTATTCTGAATAAAACATAGAACAACAGTGTCATTTCATCAAAGACAACTTGAAATGGGTGGGGTTAAAGGTGGGGATATGGGTGGGTTAAATGTGGGGATATGGGTGGGGCTAGGTGTGGAAACTGGTGACCAGTAACTTTTCAGGCCTGGCTAGTAGCTCAAGACTTGGCATTTTGAGCCCTATTGGGGGTAATATGGAGCTGATGGGGGGCAATGTGGAAATTAGGAGCATTGTGGAGGTGTCCAGTGGAGATGGCAAATGGGGGGGGTTGCTTCAGATTTTTCTGCTTATAGGCTCCTGAGATGTAAATCCGGCCCTAACCAAGGTTGAACTTTTTTTGGCCATAATTCCAAAAGGTACGTTTGGAGCAAAAACACTGCACATCACCCAAAGAACACGATACCCACAGTGAAGCATGGTGTGGCAGCATCATGCTTTGGGGCTGTTTTTCCTCAGCTGGAACTGGGGCCTTAGTCACGGTGGAGGGAATTATGAACAGTTCCAAATACCAGGCGATTTTTGCAGAAAACCTTCAGCATCCGTTAGAAAGATGAAGAGGAAGTTCACCTTTCAGCATGACAATGACCCAAAGCACACATCCAAATCTACAAAACATGCTTCAGCAGAAGAAGATTAAAGTTTTGGAATGGCCCAGTCAGCGCCCAGACCTGAATCCAATTGAACATCTGTGTGGTGATCTGTAGATGGCTGTGCACAGAAGATGTCCTCGCAATCTGACAGATTTGGAGCGCTTTTGCAAAGAAGAGTGGGCAAAATTGCCACGTCAAGATGTGCCACGCTAATAAACTCCTACCCAAAAAGACTGATTGCTGTAATAAAATCAAAACTATTAGTTTAAGGGTGTGCACACCTATACACCAGGTTATTGTGAGTTTTTATTTTTTCCCCTCAATGATTTCAGTTGTTTTGCAATTGAATTGTTCACGTTATAGGTCACATTAAGGTGGAAAAAGTTCTGACATGATTTATCTTTGTCTCCTTCTTTAACATCACAAGAACCTGGCATTTTAACAGGGGTGTGTAGGATTTTTTATATCCACTGTAGGATGTTGATCCAGGGAACTATCTGACTGCCATTTGGAGTCAAGAAGTTTTTTAACAGCTTGGGGCTAAATTGGAAATGGCTTCATTTTTTTTTATTTTTCATTGCCTCCCTCTGAATCAACAGGGGTGATATGGCATGGGTTGGACTTGCTGGACACAAGGGTTTTTTTAGCCTCATCAACTACGTTACAATATGTTATGTTACCTCAACCTTTTCATTGTATACCTCCAGGAGCTCATAAACACTGCACTGCTCTCAAGCTGCGATCCTCCGCCTCTACAGCCCTGTCACGTGTCAAACGTTTTTCTCTCATTGCTCCGTATCTATGGAATGCTCTACCATCCAAACCTGCGCCACTGCAGCTCGCTGATAACCTTCAAATCTCACTTAAAAATGCACCTCTTGGAAAAATCGCAGCATGCTAGAAGGCACGATGTTATACAATGAAACACTTATAATTATTTACTTTACTGATGTCCTCTATCACATCAGAACTAGCACTGTATTCAGACTTGACACTAATGTACTCTGTATGTCTCCCATTACCACTTTAGATTGTAAGCTTTCGGACAGGGACCTAGCACCCAATGTTTCACTCTACAAAGCACCTGTAACCCTGTATTGTTTTTAAACCCTGAAATTGTAAAGCGCTGTGTACACTTGTGGCGCTATATAAATACACATATTCATTCATTCATCTCTATGTCTATCTTACCGCCATATACTTTGGGAACACAAGATGAGTGCCTGCTTTGCCCCGGTACAGGCATGCACCCTGTAACAGCCCCCACAGACAAAAGTGACACAGGTTGGCACCATTTCAAGCTCACACTATCACCACGTGTGTAAGCCTTGAAGGCACAGTGGTATACATTATACATTACCACTAAGCACTGCATTGCAGCAATAACAGATTTCTAAGCACAGACATCAGTGTGCATACATTCCTTGCCATTCCTAAACTGGCAACATTGATAGGAATTGTGCCCTAAGACTACAGAACGGCAGAGCACCTCCCACCCCTCATCTGTTCTAAACTTAGTTTTCACCCTCTGTTAACCCTTTCAGTCTCAAAGAGGTGACCACTGCACAGCTCCACAACGGCGCTTGAAGAGCTTTCTTTAGACTTTTTCTATTGCACAAAATGATTGTGCCTGTCTTCTGTATGTATTGCACCTTCACTCCGCCCCCCCCCCACTGCATAGTTCCATTCACTCACCCCCGCCCGTACCATCAGCACTGTCCACCTCTGTTTGTCTTCGGATGTGAGCTGTGGTCACATCACATCATGTGACAAACTTCCTGTCACTCTGCATGAAACTGCAACACTCAAGTAGAGTGTGTATGTTGTGTGTGTGTGTATAAGTGTATTTGTCTGTATATATGAATTGCTTGTGTATATAAGGTATATTGAACAATCTTGCAGTCTCCCTGTAGAACTGATTGATCTTTATGCTGTCATGGTGGCTTTTCCACATTGTTTTACTTTTTGTACATTGTATCTTTTTTTACTTTGTTAAAATCCTTCGCTTTGCTGCACATAAAATCAGACAACTCTTTGTCATAAAACGTATACGTATTTTGACATCATATATTATGTGCTTGAAGAATATGCAAAGTCAAAATAAAAAGTTACTATTTCTTTAAAGGAAAAGTTAACATCTCCTAATAACCCCCCAATACACACACACACACACACACAAAGTTACCTTGCTATGACCAGGAAAGAATAAAGAACCCTCTGAATTCCAACCTCACACTGTGGTTCAAGAGATAACAATGACAGGCTATGGGCAAATAGACAAAACCACAGAATTTCCTCCATCATGTACATGGCTTACTGAGGACAAAGTCCAAAAGAGATTGGAAAGGGTTATAGTGAATAAAGCGCCTGGACCGGACGGTATACACCCAAGGGTACTTAAGGAACTTGGTTCAGTAATAGCAAGACCATTATACTTAATATTTATTGATTCACTTTCATCAGGCATAGTGCCCTATGACTGGAGGAAATCTGATTTAGTTCCATTGTTTAAAAAGGGGCAAGATCCAAACCAGGAAATTATAGACCTGTGAGCTTGACTTCTACAGTGAGTAAGATACTAGAAGGATTACTAACTGACACTATTCAGAACTATGTGAAGATGAACAATATCATAAGTAGGAATCGGCATGGTTTTATGGAGAATAGATCGTGTCAAACTAATATACTTACATTTTACAAAAGACTAAGTAGTAATTTGGATAAGGGAATTGCTGTACATGTAGTATACTTGGATTTTTCAAAAGCCTTTGATACAGTGCCTCATAACAGGTTACTCTGTGGTACAAGCTCTGACGCAATATTGAGGCTTATATACAAAGAAAGTGGACTCATTCTGGAGCAAACATTACTCAATACAAAAAATTACAAAAATTAGACGGGCAACGCCGTCCCAAACGGGATAGTGAAGGGTGTGGAAAAGGATGTCCCTGTCTATTTCTGTCTCAGGAAGTATGAAAAGATATGCAGATCTCCTCCTAGCTGCGCTGCGGGGTGTGTATGTTGTTCTCAGTGCAGTGTGGAGGAGATCTGCAAATGTCCACTTATCTGCCGCCCCGGGGTGCGTGTATTCAAATTTAGTGTAATGCTGGGCTCAGGCAGTGTGCAGGAGATATGCAGATCTCCTCCTAGCTGCGCCCCAGGGTGTGTATGTTGTCCTCAGTGCACTGTGGAGGAGATCTGCATATATCCTCTTAGCTGCCGCCCCGGGGTGTGTGTATTCTAATTTATTGTAATGCTGGGCTCAGGCAGTGTGTAGGAGATATGCAGATCTCCTCCTAGCAGCCTCCCTGGGGTGTGTGTCTGGCACGGACGTAGAATTTATGGTCCCATTACCACTTCTTCCTTTATAGTATATATACCAGAGGACACTATCACTGTCCGCACCACTAACACTACTCACCCGACTCTAGTGTTGGTTAGTTCTGCACCGTACAAGCCCTGACGCAATGTTGAGGCTTATATACAAAGAAAGTGGACTCATTCTGGAGCAAACCAGCCAAACCACTGAGGGCAAATAACCACTCCCGTTCATTTAAATGGGGCTTAGGGCGCCGAAACAGGAGAAGCTGCAAAGTTTTTATGTATTTTTTTTTTTTATCATGATCCGGGTCCAGACCCTTCCCATTACAATCTATGCAGCTGGGCAAAATGACTCCACCACTTGCTGCCCGAGTCCAGACTGCTCGTTACTGTCTTGCAGCAGCTGGCAGCAAGCACTTCTCTCCCTGTGCCTCTTTCTCTTCTCTGAGTATGCCTGTGCGACCATTTGGTCTACACAGCATACGCACGTATGTACTGTCATCACAGCCCAGCCGCAGGGGCCCAGGCGAGTGATCATACTGCATGGGG